>JAYMFT010216241.1:0-11428 GCA_038088735.1 Panulirus argus
AAAAAAAAAAAAAAAAAAAATATATATATATATATATATATATATATATATATATATATATATATATATATATCCAACAGCTTTTCTTACATAGATCAGGTTGAAAAAAATCACTGATAAGGTGGTGCAACTAAATAACTGCCAAGGCTCATAAAATGGTTCAAGTATATAAACACTTAATTTTTCCCCTCAGTTTAGGCAACTGGTCCACAACCAACGTGTGGAAAGGACTAGCTTACCTCCACATTGCTATCAGCTTTAGATATTGTTTTGCAATACCAGTGTAGTGTTTACAGTATACAATAACAATTGTGGAGCATGATTTGGGGCATTAATTTTATTAAATGTTAAACAAACCAATTGTAATTAAAAGGAAAAATCTGGGATTAACTGAATCAACTGTAACACACTTATAAAGAATTGACAAAACCTACAAAAACTTCACCTAACTTCCCTAGTGGTCAAGATTTACCTTTACAATATTCTGGTTAATGCCAAAATGATGTTGGGTGTTAACTAACAGATGACAAAGTGCAGCCAAGCAATTCCTACAAACAAACGAATTTCATATCTTTATTATTTCAGCTATTATGCAAGATTATGTAAGGTTTTTATAAGTTCTACTGATCTCATAAGGGTTTTACCTAACTTTTACATTAATCAACCCCACATATTTGGATTAAAAATCCCATAACGTAAAAATCCAATGAAAGAAACAAAAATATCACTTACCTCTCTGAACCCTACAAATGATATGTGGGGTCTGATTAATGGATAACATTCCTTGTTATTTGCATTGGAAATCAATTTTCAAACCAAATAAAGACGTAAATAAACAAAATTACAAACATGTCTATGGTGTCTACCTATGTAGAGTTGTTTCCCTTGTTACTGAGGAGACATACTCCACTGGACAGCGTCATGCATTGTTAGGTTCAAGAGACAAGCAGTGCTTTCTGATTTTTATCAATATCAGAATCTGACTCTTTCTGGGAGATGTCCTCTTATGCAGTACTTCATCCCTTTACATCTACATTTGAACTCACCCAACATATTTGTAAGTCTGATTCAACTGGATTAGTCATGTTCACCTTTCAAACATTACTATGCATGACAGCATCCAGTGGAGTGCATCTCCTCAATATGGGGATATTACCCATTACTAGACACCATAGGCAAGATAACTATCATGTTTTTTCACTGATTATTTCTGTTTAAAAATTGACTTACAAACATATAAACCAAGAACTACTGAATCTGAGCAAGGCACCAGGTGGATATTTTTTTGCAACCATCCATATGACATAATTTGGAAATGTCATAACACTAAGGAAAGGGCATTTGTAAACTACTAGAGGGACATCAATGGTATCTCTCCTGTTCTAGCTGACAGAGTTATATGAAAGTGGTACTTATCAATTCCTTCAACTAAACACATGGCAGGGTGGTTTTAACCCACAATTTTCCCTAACTCAATGCCCTGCCCACTCTGTGGGGGACTTCACCTTGTGGGAAAAGCAAGTGCTGTAGGTAAAAACCCACCCTATATGCAAGTGCTGTAGGTAAAAACCCACCCTATATGTCAACTCTTAAAGAATTCAAGGAGTCCATTGGTGCCACTTTCATCAAAATCCGTCAAGTACAGCACATGCATCCACTTTCTAATAGATGATGTTAAGATAATGCACAAAATTATGCTACAAAACCATTATTCTGTTCATTTTATACTATACTAGCATTATATAACGAAACCAATAATCATTCAACGCTAATTGCATTGTGTAACTAAACTTGGAAATTACCCTAAATGGATGTAGCAAATGTAAAATGTTACAGAAAATGTTAATTAGACCACCAGATAACCAATTCTAGAAACAGCAAATAAAACCTAATATTCCTAATTTCTTTTCCAGTAGGAATATTACCTCTAACTCCTGCACCCTTGTCTACAAAAATATTTAAAGAGTAAAACTGACAATAATCTTAAGCAAACCACGCCCAACTCACTAAACACTTGCTGGACAAGTATATCCAAGCCAATATAACTTGACAATATCATTTATCTTAAAAAACTTATATTTCCCTTCACATACTTAATCTAACACAGAGTACTCTAACAAACAAACATATATAGAGGCTGTCTGGATCAACTTGACACCCAAACAAACATTAATTACCTCCTCCTCAACTGACATGTCAGTTACAAACAAAAATATACAATGAATAGGAAATATATAATCTATTGCTGGGCGTGAAGTAGCGGAAATGGGTGAGGTTCAAATAAAGAAAAACTTCTAAAAACATAGAGGGGAACTGTCAAACTGGTAGCTATCACCAGTCTTACACAAAACGCGTTGGATTATTCAGTGTACTCACCACTTTTGAACACCTCTGGGGTGTCTGGATCCGACGAATCGTCGCTAAAGTGTTCCATGTTGAAGCACTTCTCAACAAACTTTGAAAAATCTCCGCAAGTGTTACATTGTTACACCCAAATTCGATCACTGACAAAACAAAACGCCATGACAGATGCCGATATAGGGCGAGCACCTTGTCTATTTTCATTATGCCATTTGAATATATAAGTCATGTCCATGTTTACGATTTATATATAGAAAGCATTAGTATATACATTAACTTTAACAACTGCATATGGGGGTATGTAAATTTTACTAAAAGTAACCAAAATAGCCTTCATGAGGCAAAAATCATTACTTAGATATATTCTATACTTACCGATATATGTAAGATATAAGACAGTACAGATATGTTTTACAATAATTAGAAAACCACATGCTGTAGTAAATGGTTATCGTATGAAAGCTATTTCAAACACGAAATTATAGAGTATTGAAAAAACATTGGCTTTGTTTACATAGATTTAGAAGATGGTGTACCATACATAGAACCATGGCTGCTCCAAACCCATCAACACTTTTGCCTCTCGGTAAACTGTATTACATGATTAGAAATACATGCTTATTCTAATCAGGAAAGGAGCTGTATTACTTCTTTGTACTTAGACTATGTAGCACTTTCAGACACACGTCATTTATCAGCGTTTTACATTCTACCTAAAGCAGCTTAAAGGTTTTGAAAGATCATTCCAGTTTTCAGTTTTATTATGAATGACAGCAAAATCTAATTCTGAATTTCATATGAATACTTTTATTAGTACATATCAAGGGCACTATAGTGAATCATATTTGTCAAAATGAGTTGTCTCACATTGATTGTTTTGCCAGCTAGTTGAATCCGGTAGACTACTTTATAATGCTGACTAGTCCACAAATTTTATTTTGCTGTTTAGCATATTTTCTCATTGGACCTCAGGTTCCGATGAGGAATGCTAGGGTTGGTGGGCAGACAACTCCGGTTTGAGATTAAATAAGTTTGATCAGTTTGCTGCTGTAAGCAAACACTTTTCCTTGACTTCGAAACGGAAATGGAAGGGAGCTTTACCGCAAACCTGGAGGAATACCTATAGTCAAAACTGATCTTGTTGTTCATCAGAATTACTATTTGTTAAAATCAATGTAGGCAAAACTTCAATTGTAGGATATATATACAATTCTAATACTAAAGTTGAAATATAAGTCAATAAAATACTAGTAGACTCCAGTGCCAACTAGTCAACAAACTAATCACTGCATCTTATTTTTCTTACCATCCATCATGATTCTCAGGCGGTAAATCACCTTTAAACGCATTTTACTGGGTTTAGTTTAAGGTACCGAACAAAGTATGAAAATTTTTTAGGCGAGTTCCAGTCCAGGCATGCCATAGTAGTAGTTTTAGAGTATGAGTGATTGTGTTTTGCAGTGGAACTGCAGTGTGTTGAGAATATAATTAGAATTGTGGTGCATGATTTGGAGCATTTTTTTAACCTGCAATCAATAAGTTGATAGTGGAGAGGGCTATGAAAATCAGGGAAAATTTGGGGTTAAATAATAATAACAGTAAATGTATGAAACAGTTAATGTCATAAAAATCATCATAACATATGCAAGCTTAACATAATTTTGCCTCTAGGCTGAGTTTTAGTTTCATTATTTAATGCTTGTTAAAACATATTGGTGATAAAATTTGTGCACTGGAACATGTTTGATTGCACTCAAAGCACACTGTTGAAAACCAATGTAATGAAAATAGTTCTCAAAATACTGAAACTTCAGTAAATGTCAGGTGTCTGATGAGGTTCTGTTGATTTCTAGACATGAGCAAATGTTTTAAGTTTTAGCACACCACATTATCAATAAACTGTACTAAAATTTCATGTGTTCGTTGCTTTTCAAGGGAAACATGACTGGGACCATTTGTTTTCACTCCACAGTATTAAACAACTCAGTAATGGTATGGTACAATGATTAATGAAAAAGTAGCATAATTATTGAAATAGCAGCCAACATATACCTTAATTTTTGACATATTACTAGAAATATACCAACAAAATTATCATCTGCAGCTGCTTTTCACATAGTGAAGACTATGATGTAACTGGGCAAGTGTAGATATGTAAACATATCCAGTGAATATAATTTGCTATGTAGCAGGCAGCAGCAAGCAGCAAGGTTGTCTGTTTTTTACCAAAACATTTCATGAGTGGGTGACTGGATTGGATATTGGCCAAAAATGTACAGCACGAACAATTTACCCTGATTAAATATCATCGTATCAGCCTCTTCTTTGCTCCATTACTAATAACTCAACCCTCAGTTGATTTTTCAGGCAAAGGGTGCTTAAATTATTTCATTCCCACATAGTTTGATATATTTTATAATGAATTTGCTTTTATGCTGTTGAAAGCATTAGTTTGACTTTATTTGTTATTACAGAGTTAGTTGATAAATGTATTGGTTCTCGTATCCACATCATCATGAAAAGTGACAAAGAAATAGTTGGGACACTCCTTGGCTTTGACGATTTCGTCAACATGGTGCTGGAGGATGTAACAGAATATGAATCTACACCAGAGGGAAGAAGAATCACACAACTTGATCAAATTCTTCTTAACGGGAATCATATAACAATGGTAAGATAATTGGAGTTAAAATTATATATCTTAAATTAACCATGTCTTTCCAAGGAATGGCATTTGTTTACAGGTTTGATAACTTTACTTATCTCATAGTTGGTAACATATTGTGGGAAATATTGAAAATGGGTTAACTCATGGATTTTATAACAAGGTGGCAATGTGCAGTCTGATTATGAGTGAAGAGTTTAAATCAACAAAACCTACAAAAACCTCATCTAACAATGTAAAGGTCAAGATTTACTTTAATATTTAGTATCGTACTCAAAATATACCAATAGCATTGTCATCTTCCCTGTACCAGATCGGTTGTATGCACATCCTGGAAGTAAACGCACTTAGCAAACTACCTTCCCTGGAAATGAAAGCAGTTTATATTTCTTAATGTTGAAAATAAAGAAAATTTGGGTTCCTTTTCCCCACATTTTCTAAAATCACAAAAGCTGTCCCTCACAACAGTCATATATGTTACTGTAGCTTAAAACATCATGTTCAAAATTATGTAACCAAAGTCTAAATCATATTTACTAAGTATTTGCAATTCACAGACTTGCATTTCTTCCATATCCATAAATTATTTCTGTGGTAGACCTAAATTACTATTTTACCTAAACTTTAATTGTGGGACAACAAAACACAGCTTAAGATATATTTTTTTATCTGCAATCACTTCCCAAAAAAATCTGTAGTTCAGCAACTTCTCTGTCATAAAGGTGCTGGATTAGAGAAACCGAGTGTATCTACTTAGTAAATAAGATGGTCGACTGAATTTGTGGTATAACCAAATAGAATGTCATGTCTTCTATTCAACTCTTACAAACATCTTTACATTTTTGTCCTTTCATTATGACAGTTTTAGATCATTGTTACTGTACAAATCACATTGCAATGCCATATTATTGTGTAGATCACAATAATACTTGCTCCATAATACCTCCTTCCTTTCTTGATATCACAGTGTTATTACATCATGTAATTTACAATACTGAGGTATTTTTTCCATTTCCTAAACAATCACTCACTAGAGATTAGAATATCCTATGTTATTTGTGGGTGGTTACTCATTCCTTGTAACTACTTAAAATTTATCATGTATCTTAAGGTCACCTTTAATTTTCTCATTTTTGCGTCTCATTTTTTTTTTCTCAGTGGAACAAGAGCACTGTTGATTCATATTCATATTATTTATTTATATCTGTGGCTATTCACACAAGACTTTGCAAGCAAAATTCTAATAAATATGGGAAAAATTTCATAGAGGAACCCTAACACCATATTAATTTTTTTTTTTTTTCAGCTCGTTCCTGGTGGTGCAGAAATGGTAGACTAACCTTTGGTAAATATACACTGGATTTGTAGACCATAATACTATTATTTCTTATGAATCTTGGAGCAAGGTAGAAGATTGCAGATGAGTAAAGGAAATTTAAGACTTTACATCTTCAAAGAAGGCACAAGTAATATTCTTAGTTCATGATTGACTTTCAGCCAATTATATTTGTAAATGAATGTTGGTATTTAGGAGAGATTATGGCATAAAAGCATATCCAAAACCTAATTTGGAAAGTACAACAAAAAACAATGACATGTCATTTAAAAATAATGAAGTTTCATTTTATTATAATCAGTAAGTACATGGTGAAGTACCAGTAATTTATATAAATTCTTTATTTAAATTATCATAAGCCAAAAAGAAATAATGGATTTTGAAGTGGTAAAAGATAATTGTTATTGCTTCACTTGTTAGGGAGTTTGTGGTCAGTAACATTACTGAAGTCATAAATTAAGACTATTTTTGTTTTGATAACAGAGCTTATTTGTCACCAGGATCTAGCCCCAGAATTCCTCGTTTTACTTACTGTGTAATACTTTTATACAATAAAATATTCAAATATTATTGCATGTTACTCATCTTGTATACAAGGCTAGGGGTAGACTCAACCAGTTCAAGGTTACACCACTTGTGAAAAGTCACCTTAATTGAAATATAGAGAGGATTATGAAAAGGGGAAAAAAAAAAAGAGACAAGGGAAAGTATTTACAAATATTGGAAAAAGTAAAAAAACCTGTCTTTTAAAATGTGCCAGCTCATAGTTACTGGGAAAGACTTGAGACGCAAGGCTGTATAATTGGGAGTACAGTCTCGTAGCACATTCACTTCAAAAGAGTCTATATTTCCCTGATACTGGATGTAGCACAGCCTTGAGCTGCAGGAGTTTTCAGAAAGGTCCTAGGTAACACTAAGACTCTTTCTGAAAAATTGGGCCCAGAGTAATTATAATATTTAAGGGGAGCAAGACATCAGAAAGGCATACAAGACCATGTAAAGCTTGTGGTAAATATAAGGTAGATGAAGATTGATGTCTATAGATCTTATATGTCTGTCCATAGATCTTATATCTCTTTCTGCTGAAGAACTCCCAATTAAACGGATGGGTATGGCAACAAGAGAAAAGATGCCACATTACTAAATTTTAACACATCTCTCAAGCATGCTTCATTATTCTCACACTTACCTGGATCCTCTTCCCAACATATTTTTCCTCTCCCCTTCCAGGATGCCTGTTATTAACCTCACTTCTAAATTTTGTGCGATAATCTGTCATTATACATCCTCTCCATATGACTGGATTGCTTCAACTGGACACCACAAACCATATTTCTTCTCTCTGACATCCCATATCTTCTAAACACTTCAGCATTACTAATTCAATCCAGTCTGTAAAAACTATCATTCCTCAAATCACTCATTTCAGCAGCCTGAATTTTGGATTGATAACAGTGGTACAAATTAAAGGAAAGAGGAAGACTGAACAGATGGGTAAATTCAGTGAATGTGGCATTAAAATCAAGCGTATTTCTTATAAAAATTTAAGGAAAATGTGCTTGCAAGCTTGAAATCTGGAATATAAATCTATCATTATTAATCCAGTTCCTTGAGATGGATCAAGTCCATAAAGCCTCTGAAAATCACATTCACTACTCATCCACAGCCTATGCCTAGTGTGTTAAAGTGAAAAATGGACTTATCTTTTCAAAGTTCTTACTTTTTACCTCTGAACACTCAACCGATTCATCCAGTGACACCAGTGTTCCTCCATTCACACCATCTCCATAAAATGATTCCCCAGTATCCAATCCTTAGTTATTATTTTAGTGTCTTCATCTTAAATATACCTATCCCTAAGCAAATTTCACTGCATGTCCAAGTTTTATAAAGCTGAGTATACATCTGACAAATTTGGTGAACAGAAACAATAGAGTACTCTGAAGTAAGGTTCAGTGTTACCCTATCCTGTAGTTACATGAAATATATGTATAGCACATAACCACACTCTGAAACTGGAATTTTGGTCTATTCATTACGAGAATACTGATCAAGAAATATCCCTTTCTCCAATAAAAATTGTAAAGTGTTTACAAATTGGCATTACAAGTGGTATGATTCTGCAGGCTATATGTCCTTTACAAGTGTAAGGCTTGGAGTCTATTTAGGTTCCCTTGTAGGCTGGTGAAATCTTGCTTTTCACTTCCCTGATGATGTTTGCATCATCTCCAAACCTATTCAGGTAGGATTCCGTTCCTCAAGGAAAGTCATTTACATAGGTTATGAAGGGTAATGGTCCAAGAACTCAACCTTGTGGCACTCCACTGGTCATCTCAATCCGTTTGAAAAAGGCTCCTCTGACATGCATCTTCTGTTCCCTTCCAGTAAGACAATCTTCAATCCCATGAAGTTTTCTTTATTCCTGATTGGTGATCCAGTTTCTTGGTCTACCTCCTATGTGGTACAAAGTCAAATACTTTCTGGTATTTCAGATACAACAGTCCATCCAGCCTTTCCTTTTTTCTAGGACAGATCTCACACTATTGGTATTTCAGATACAACAGTCCATCCAGCCTTTCCTTTTTTCTAGGACAGATCTCACACTATCGTAAAACTCTTAAGAAACTGGTTATACAAGTCCTCCTTTCCCTAAAACCATGCTGTCTCTCACCTCAGAAATTCTTTTCTGCAGAGAGTAATCCACTTGCTTGTCAATAATGTTTTCCAGAACCTTATACACAACAGGGGTTAGTGAGACCAGTTTCTAGTTCAGTGCCTGTTCCTAGTCTCCTTTCTTATATATAGGTATGACATCTGTCCTTTTCCATTCTCCAGTGACATTGTGAATAGTAATTTAAGGGGTCTATCAAATGTATCTGCACACCTGTTTAGCACATTAAATGAAAATTTCATTAGCCTTGTATGGGTGAAGTCCTTTTGGATTCTATTAATATCTTTCTAGTTATCTCAACAATTTCCCAAATCTCCTCTCCCTTCCATCTCACTGATGTTGGGGCTTTTGGGTCTCTCTCTGTGAATACACTTTAACTTGTTATTCAGTTTCTCATGTATCCTTACATCAACATCTACAATTTTCCCCTCTGAATCCCTTGGCCTAATTAGGCCTAAATAGCTGGTTCCATAACGGACAACCAGTTCCAAATAAATTTATGGAATAGTTTTGGATTTTTAGTTGCCTTGCCCACAATATTCTTTTCAAAGTTCCTTTGTTCCTCTTTTCCAATTCTGATATATTCTTTTTTGTACTCTCGTACACACTGCAAATGCTAGCTGGCTAGAGTGCTGTCTATATCTTCATCACTTAACATCTCAAAGCTCCATTGCTTTATGATGTCATTTATTAAAACATTCCTTCTTCTTTCTTACCGTTCCCTCAGTACTTTAGGCTTGAGGTACCCATGCCTCTACTCCTTCATTGTAAATTTTACAGAGCCTCTCAACACAACACCCTGGTTCCTGGCTACTAAATTCTATTTCCCAATTTATGTTACCATAGAAATTATTGTGATTTGTGTAGTTTCTGCAGTCATATCTCCCTTTTATTTCCTGTCTCACCTCTACTACTTTACTGTCCTCTTTTACCACATATTCAAACCTGAGTATTACATGATTACTTCTTCTGACTGGTGTATAGTATATGATGTTCTCAATGTCCATGCTCATACAAGTAAAGATAAAGTCTAGTAATGATGGCGTATCAGTCCTTCTCATCTTAGTGTGCTCTATGACAAGCTGGTAAGAAAATTTCCCAGTATACAGCCTAAAAACTTGCCTCCAAGACTCTAACACAATGAGAATCCAGTCTATCTCTTTATAAATGAAATTCCCCATTTTGAGTACTTTACCATCTCTAAGAAGTGAGTGTTTCGCTGCTTCATGTACCATCCTGATTGCTTCTTCACTGTTACCACCGTATATTTCTTCTGGTTTGTTGCCAGTCTTTGGAGGATTATATACTAACAACAGTATGATGCTCGTCATTCTTACAGTTACTGTTCCCATTATGTGTTGTCTGAATTGGTCATCTTCCACTATTTCTTGATACTTCAGGCTCTCTTTCATAAAGAGGGATAATATTCCCTCTTCTTTTCCTTCTTTTTCTTTTCTCACTATCATGTACCCCTCTGGGCAGAACAGGTAAGCTTTGGTAAGCTTAGTTTCCATGACTCCAATAATATCAGGTGCCCTTTCCCTTTTGCAATCCTTGAATTCCAGGTATTTAACCACTAACTCAACTCATCAACGTTTGAGTACATTACTATCAGTCTAACATTAGCATCTCCTAATACTCCTGCCCTCTCCACAGTTCTAGCAGGGCTCCTCCATCCTCTTCCCAAATGTGGCATCTCCATTATTTTTGTCTTCGGTCTGGACTCTTTGCTTTTCTCCCTCTCTTCTTTAGATCCATCACACTTGATGAATATCTCCCTGAATTCCACCATAATTATAAGATTCTCAGCTTTTCTAATTACCTCTTGGCTTCATGACTCCAAGTCAATCAAAACCATAACTGGTTGCTTCCTAATGTCTTGGTTAAACCTCCTTTTCTTCTTTTCTTTATCACAAAAGTCACTTCTGGAAATTCCATAGCCTCCAGCTATACGTGTGTGTTTCTGTGTATGTGTGTGATTACAATTTCTGTGTTACAGGTTGAGAGTTTTACACCTGTGTTGCCCTGTATCATAACTTTGTGTATATGTGCTATAGATTTTACTCCCATGTATGTATGCACACAGATACACATCCTAGGATATGCCAGGTACCCATTTCACCAGCCAGCCCATAAGGGAGGCTGAACAGCTGGATGGACTCTGGACATCCTGCCACAACCAGGATTTAAACCTAGGTGGCCCATGTTTGTGTAACTGTAAGTGACACTAACTACTACACCACGGAGGTCTACAATTTTTTTTTGTTTGTGATTATTATTTGTATTTTATGAGGAGAGATTTTTACACTCATGTTGCCCCATCTTCCTAATATATATATATATATATATATATATATATATATATATATATATATATATATATATATATCATTAC
>JAYMFT010216252.1:0-11428 GCA_038088735.1 Panulirus argus
CTTTTGAAATGAGCCAGGTCATAGTTATTGGGAAAGACATGAGAAGGTAGAGAGTTCCAGAGCTTCGACATGTAGGGGAAGAAGCAGTTATCAAAAAGGCACATTCTTGAGTTGCCGATGGCCACACAATAATCATGTGACTCAGCAGCTTGCCGAGTATTCCGTGGTCTAACTAGTGGTGGGGGCACACAAGCAGCCTGCTCTCGGGAACAAAAGCCAAAGTAATACCTACAGAAGAGGGAAAGTGAACCAACATTGCGGCGTAGGGCAAGGGGGTCAAATATGGAAGTTAGCCTGGGACAGTTTATAAGTCGGACCGCTTTCGACTCAACTCTGTCAAGTAACGAAACAGAGCTAGAACCACCCCAAATATGGGAGCAGTACTCAGAAGAGAAAAAGTTACGACATCTAAACAGGACACCCAGTTTCTTAGAGGCAGACTTGGCTATTCCCTTAATGTGGGGGTTCCAAGAAAGATTGGATGTTACAGTTATACCAATTATGTTCATTGGGTCAAGAGGCGGAATTACAGAACCGTCAAAGGAAAGACGCGAGTTGCTACAAGGGAAATCATTTCCATATGACACTCTCTGATGATGGCGTATCGTATTGCGTGTTTCATGGTAGCTATGATACGTTCTGTGATTCGCATTGTTTTTCGATCACTGATCACGTATTTTTCAAATGCTATTTGATGAAGAACATTGCCGTTTTGTATGACTGATACTTCGGGTATGATTGTCTATATTTTCCAAGTCATTTCGGACTTAATACAAATAAAGTTGTATGTTAATTCATGTATTTATTGATTACAATTACCCCAGGACCAACTTCTATGGAAGTCCTGGTGTTACCCAGGACCTTTCTAAAGGCTCCTGCACCCCAAGGCTGCACTGCTTCCAGGAGCAGGGAAATGTAGACTCCTTTGGAGTGAAAAGATCTCTGACCAGACTGTACTCCCAGTTACACAGTGTAGCCAAAGATGAATTTTCACTCGTGGTGTAACCTCTTGCAAGCGGAGCACAGTAACACACGCACGCGCACGCGCGCACACACACACACACACATGTAGAGAGCGAGATAGAGAGAGAGTGAAAGAGAGAGAATGAGCGAGTTCCTACCTCTTGGCTGGGGCCTCACACTGGAGACATTTCTTGAAAACATCCGGAAAATATTTTTTCAGCGGAGGGCATGTGCCTTGTATCATCTGACGGCATTGCATGGTCATGCCCTAGTTCTGTCTCCCTTAAGACTGGCTCGAGTCGCTGGTTTGATTTCCCTGTGGATATCTTTTTGCCTTGGTTACTGATGCTCCTAAATTTTGGGGGCGCATGTTGTATGTGAGGTTTGATGTTTTGGGCTTTTCTTCTTCTTCTCCTTCGAAGGTACGTGTCTTTAGGGCCATCTCCATTATGTTCCTAGCATCCCAAGGTCTTCCCTGAAGTAGGGATTATTTAGTGATTGCTCAGTTCACTTGCCCTTCAGATAAATGGAATTATTATTATTTATACCTTGATCAGATGATCGACCAGTCTGGCACGGTACTTGTCATGTGGAATATAATTCCCTGCGTTACGTTCGGTCTCCCGGTCGTCTGCCAGCCTCGTTGGTATATACAGAAGGTTTATTCTCTGTTATGGTTACTGTGTGAAATTCAAATACCCAGCTGAGGCTGAGTTCTCCTAAAGCTCTGTTCTCTGCCATCTTCAGCCAACGCGTCTACTTTCATCCGAACCTGACCTTAATCTAACGTGCCTTCGACCGTCCTAAGTAATGCTCAAGCAAAATGAGCTGAAATCTCAGTCTTTTGATCACAATTTACACCTAGCTTAAACTTAATCCAACTTATGCTAATATAATATAGTTCATAAAGAGTCGTAATCAAAAGTAATTTATAGAAAATCGTGATTACAAGGTAATCAGTTTGGAAACCAATTTCTTTCTTTTCCGTATAAGAATGAGCTGCAGTTATGACCATTAATATGACCCCATCTGCACAGTGATTGATTAGGAACAGCCTGTGAATGACACCTGATGTTCCCTCCTACTGCAAGGCTGAACCAGCCCGAGACAGAACCTTTACGGGTCATGAATAGTCCTTCAAGCAAGCTCCTTTGGAAGCACTAAAAATCCAAATCAATTAATGAATTTGCAAGATATCTTCAAAGGACAAATGATTGACAACAGGGCGCACGTAAATAAAAAATATTCTAATTGAATATATAACTGGGCGAGAAAGAGATCTCAATATTCGCACGGTAGTTCTATAAACTTGTAGACATCAATGCAGCATGGTGTGCTCTCGGTTGAAGACCATGATAATAACACAGTCTTAAAGTTTAGTAATCGGCGATGGAGCGTAAACCATGTTGGTGAACTATAAGAAGTATAACAGCCGTCAAAGGAACAAACAGAAGAACTACGTTCTGAAAAATACTAGAAATATATAAAGTAGATTATACTTTACGTTGGCGGCTCCAGTCACGGACAGAAGTCCACATCAAGGCCGGGCCCTAATTGAAATACAGAGAGAATTACGAAACGGAAAAAGAAAAGACAAGGGAAAGTATTTGCGAATTTTGGAGGAAGTGAAAAATCTGCCTTTTGAAATGTGCCAGATCATAGTTATTGGGAAAGGCGTGAGAGGGTAAAGAGTTCCACAGCTTGAGGTGTAGGGAAAGAAACAGTTATCAAAACGGCCTACACTTGAGTTGCCAGTGGCCACACAGTAGTCATGTGACGCAGCTGCTTTCCGAGTATTGCATAGTCTGGAGCATACCAGCAGCCAGCTTTCGGGAGCAAATACCAAAGCAATACCTATAGAAGAGGGAAAGTGAACCAACATTGTGGCGTAGGGCAAGGGGGTCAAGTTTTGAAGTTAGTCTGGAAGAGGTTGCAAGTCGGACTGCTTTCAACTCGACTCTGTCAAGTAAGGTGCAGAGTTAAAACCAACCCAGATATGAGAGCAGTACTCCATACAAGGACGAATCAACCCCTTGCATAAACGGAGCAACTGTTCAGAAGAAGAAAAATTTCGACATCTAATCGAGGAGGGGCATAGGATCAGTGAGAGGAGCATCAGGGGGTGAAGGAACGTTAGTCATCCAAGCTGGAGTTGGAGGAGAATAAGGAATCAAAGAGAGTTTCTTTGTCTACGGGAGAGGCGGCTATAGTAACGTCAGAGCGGATAAGTGAAGGGAAGGTAAAGCGACACAAGTTGTTAGAGTTGCTCTTAGCTAAAGACCAGAAAGACTTATCGTTGGATGACGAGGAGAGGTAATTGCACTTCCTTTTAATAAAAGAACGCTTCCTCTCACGGATAACGTGCTTGCAGCGATTACGGGCAATGATAAAGGTTGAATGGGTGTCGAAGAAAAGAGAGTTTTTCCAAGTCCGATATGCCTGGTCCCTTGTCTGAATGACCCTAGAACAGGAACGGTTGAACCATGGATTGGACGAGGGGATAAATGCTTCCATTCCCGCAAGAATAACCCCTGTTGCTATGCGTTTGGTGGAGACAGACGCATCACCACATAAGATATAGTAATTTATCCAAGTAAAGTCAGAAAAGAATTTTCGTAAGCTCTTCCAGTCAGCTTTGTTGAGGTGCCAATATTTACGCTTAGAAGAGGCTGTTGAAAGGTGAGGTGTGATCCGATTACGTAGATACACGAGACGTCAACATCCAGGAATCGCCCCAGCTATACCACATCAGAAATTTCAGTTAGCTGGCTTCAGTACTGCGCCCTCTGTAACCGTAGCCTCCCTGCAGAGCAGTAGTCCACAGAGTATCCCGTCCAACGCCGGAACTCTACGAGACTGAGGAGAAAGTGACGGCCCAGAAGGTGGTCCAGTATAGAATCAAATCCACCTGGTGTCTCCAAGTACACTGCTCTCCTCACCCCCGTCGTCTCCAACATCGACTTTGGTTGCAAGAAAAAAAGCTGCATTTTGAAATTTTTTTATTCAATAAGAATTACCTGTGTTGAGACGTGGTCCATTTTGTTAACCAATGGGAAATCACCGAGTGACACTTCCACTTTTCCGCGGGCTAGTGGACACATTTCCACTCAACAGAATATGAAAAACATTTATAGTCACGACTCTCCCCTGACATGCCAGATTTTATATTACACCTGTCATGTGTGGCACAAAATCTCGTTCAAGTCATTTAGGTGACACATGCTGATCATTCTAGATGCATTCGTAAGAACATCATTTCACCAGCAGGAGGCACAGTAATGAAGTCTTGACATCTTTATAAAAGGCAATCATACCCACCTCCCATTTGATCAGACGATCACCACCCGTCCTGTCTTCTCGATGTCATAATTTCTCGACAGACTCGTCAAAATTAGAGTTTGATATATCATCTGCCTGGCTCATTGGAAATCTAGGAATTGCCAGCGTATAGCTGTGTGTGGGTCAAAGCCTGTACTTGTTACCCATCGTCATTCTGTCTCTTGGTTTATGAGTGAAGTCCATCGAGACGCTCTCTCGAGCACTGCATTTGCTTTAGCCAGAACTACGTCTGTCCTCATTAACTCCTCTGTTTTTTCAACTTCATAATTCTGACCAAGATTCGTTGAGCACATTTTCTTTCATTTCCCACTGACATTATAGCAAATATGAAGAGCGTGGCACTCTGGCTTACCTGGACTCGTAAATCATTCAGAACCGAGACTAAAAACCCAGTTTTTCCCATCATCGCTCACATTCATCGGTCGGTTCGTATTGGAATGATCCCCAGAGAGAACCACCTAATTCTATATTTCTTCCTTATCCCTCGGGCGACGGATGGCTATTCGTCGTCTGAGACTACAGATTTGGCCACTGTAGTTCCATTTTCATCTGGATATTCTTGAGAGAAGAGTATGCGACACTCGTGTTGAATGAATAGAAATGTAATCTATAATTACATAATTTTCACTACGAGCCTTCATTTCTACCAAAGCGCCTGTGCACCGTTAGGAGTTTGGCATCTTAATCTTTCCCATCCCAGGTTTTAGATTTACTTGTGTGTTCCAGGAGCAATAGTGCTCATCAAATAACATTTTCCTGGATCCAATCGTACTCGTTACGTCCCTCGCCTTTTGCTAACCCTTTCCTGAAGTATGTGAGCTATGTTGGATGAGACCCACACAGGAAACCATCTCTCCTATCATCTGATGGTAGAAGAGAGGGGACGTTCTCTTATGAAATGTGTGAGGACTAATTTGAGATCTTCCTCAGTGTTGGCTCTTGACTGGGGGACTCGGAATGGCTTGTGGCAAGACTCGTTTTCTAGTTGACTGCTGTGAGGTTGAGTTCATGATGGCAAAAAGGATGGAGGAGAAGGAGGAGAATATTTACCCATTGATGTAACTCCAAGATATCTGTTCAGAAATGAGATTATTTTAAGATTCCAACGGGATTTCCTGCTGGGTAATTCAGGAACTGTGTCGCATGAGACCTCTCGACTATTTAGAGAAAAGAACCTTACCTTCTCCCACATCAAAGGACCTTACCTGTTAGCACCATAACATCGTATATTATCCCAACTATACCTGTTGCAGGTGCAGGATGCTCGTCAGCCTTGCTGCTCCTGTTACTGCTCCTGTTACTCCTCTCCAACCTGGGAACGTGAGGGCAACGCTCCCACGGGAAGTTTTTACACGCCGTCATCAACACACCAAATTACTGTAGTTATGGTATTAGATATCTGATATTTTATGAGCTTTCGATGTGACCAAAGTAGGTACCCCGAGATTGGTGATTACAAGGAGGTTGATAGAATGGACAAACGGTCGTCAAACTTCTGTTCTCTTCTACTTTCCATGTTTAGTTGATAAGGTGTGAGATATTGAACTGGCTAGGGGTGAATTTATGGAATACTCTTATGTAGGAAATATCATGATTTGTTTACAGGTATGTCTTATGTCTACAGGGATTATTTAGAATGCAAATCATCTATCACGGATTGCTTCATTCACATTTGATTTCCTTAAGATTACGTAATGTAAAGGGAGCTGTCAAGTACAAGGGCATGTGTTTAAACAGTAAGAATTTTTATCCTTTAACTCTATATTCAAGGACTGCTCTTGAGTCAGCCCTCGAGCGGAAGCATGATCCTAGTGTAAACCTTTCCTACATCACCAGTGACCTTGTTACTATTCCGTGTTTTACCTTGACCTCCTCTTATGTCCTGGATCAGTCCATTTACTGCACGTTGCCCCTATATTCCATTTCTATGCAATGCACATCTTTCACCTCCCCTGAATGTTTAGACCCCAGTCTCAGGAGCTTTCTTCACTCCATTCTTTCATTCCCATCTAGGTCTGTCCCTCAAGTTAGTTACCCCAACTCCTGACGCATAGATCCTCTGTTCAGTCTTTCTTCACTCATCCTCTCCATATGTCCTCAACATTTCATCACACCACATGTCCTTTGGCACTTCAGTTCTTGCACAACCACCCTCTTCCTTTGTCTCAAACTCCTCCTCCTCCTCCTCTTCTCAAACATGCTTGTCTCAACCTCCTCCTCCTCCTCCTCCTCCTCCTCCTCTCACACATGCTCGTATCAATCTCCTCTTCCTCCTTCTCCTTTCACACATGGTCGTCTAAACCTCCTCCTCTTCCTTCTCCTTTCACACAAGCTTGTCTCAACTTCCTCCTCCTCCTCCTCCTCTTCCTCCTCCTCCTCTTCACGCAAGCTCGTCTCAACCTCCTCCTCCTCTTCCTGTCACACAAGTTTATGACCATCTTTACGGTGATATCCCAGGATTGTTCTGATAAGTTCAGTCATCAATTCACGTCAGCATTTAGTGCCCAGGATTCCCATCTGTAAAGCAAGACGGGATCCGCTGCTGTCTGACAGATTTTCCTTGGATTTTGGTCTCAAGTTAACAGACATGTGATCCAAGAGGATCTCGGCAAACCTCCTGTAAATTCGACCATTGTTAGCAGCGCCTCGTTAGCCATAAAACATTTGCTGGATGATGTTGTTCCCAATTGACTGTATTATCCAGTTCGTGTTAACAGTTAAGAAACTAAAATTTCTGGAGGATGGACAGAATCCTGTTTCATATATGAGGCAACTATGAAAATGCGCGTTCATATGGACTATATTCGTGTTCATATCCACATGCGTTTGACGGTTAAGTTCTGTAAAATGCTAAATGCTGGTAATGTGAGCCTGATGGGATTTGACCGGTCTAGACCCTGTTGCGCATGGAAGAGAAACGAAGGGTATTCCATTACTAATAATCGAATAGTCATTTCCCTATTAGGGGCGATCATAGCCGAGCGGTTAGCGTTCCCAACGACCACGCAAAAAGTCCCGGGTTTGAATCCTTGCTGTTGGAGGACTAGGATATATATATATATATATATATATATATATATATATATATATAGAGAGAGAGAGAGAGAGAGAGAGAGACAGAGAGAGACAGAGAGAGAGAGATATAATTATCACACTAGTCCGTGATGGCAGTTATGAAGGTGAAATCGCACTTCAGTAGGAGTTCTTAGAGATTTATCTAACTTGCAGTTTATTCATACATGTGGCACAACATGTTTCGTGGAGACAATCCACCTCATCAGGTGCCAATAATCAACAAAGTTATTTAAATCCCGACATCACTCTCGGGGTACCGTCTGGTGTCTAGCCTCAAATACCTCACACTGCTGGCCTGACCGACTGTGATCGTTAAAGGGAGAGTGGGGTGCCTTGTGGGTAGGGGGGAGGGGTGCCTTGTGGTTAGGATCAACCTCTTTCTACTTTTTTTCAAAACATGGTCATTAGAACAGCAAAAACTAGCGTTTATAGGATACTTCTCAGCAGAGATCTATTCCTTATGTGAAATTATTAATGACAGTGTTTCTTACTCTTGCTGTTCTCATGAATCTTTCCGATGAACTCTGCATATTCCTTCCTGAGATAATACAGAGTCTAAAACTTTCCTGAGAACTGAGGGACATGCAATGTCAAAAACTTTTTCAGAGTCGACAAATGCTAATGGAAGTCGTGATCTGAATTTCGTATTCTGTTCAAGGGTATACCTGAGCAGAAATACTGCTTCCAAATTCACTTTTTCCTTTAAAACCGGTTCATTCGTTTCAACACTTCCAATGAACAGATAATGATCCTTTAGAATAGCATGATACTGAATAACCCATCAAGTACAGTATTCCTGTTACAGGGTTCTGCTTCTCTAGTTCCCGTAGTTTAAAAGTAGTCCTTTACTTTTAGTCACCAAACATCTGCCACTGTTTCCCCTCTCCAGAGTTCTTTATAATTATTGTAGGAGATCATATAGTGGTTCCTTTTCGTCGGGTCTTATAATTTCGTCTGCTGTTTTTCTGTGTTCAGGAGGCGTTCCACATCTTTCTTTCTCTGAATTGCTTTCTCCAGTTATTGAGGAATCATATCTTTTCACCATTTTCATTATTTCATCAAGTCCATTGCTTTCTTAGTAAAATGCCCACTCATACGGTTTTGATCCACTCATCTAATGTAAATAGTTCACCTCAGTATCTTAAAGATATTCTTTTTGAAATTCTTTTGGGGTAGGTAATATCTCTTACAAAGGAAGACAAAAGAATTCAAACAGTAACAGATCACTGGGGCCCTTTGAGGCTGTTTGTGATGGAAGATTTATGAAACCCATAGATCAATGCGGAAAGAATGGAAAGACATCCATATTTCAAATAAGTAGATAAATGCTGTAAACCTTTCCTATAGCTAAAGAAGCGCAAATAATGTCAGTCGTGGATATGAAGCAAACTGTTTATCAAGTTTATGGTACTACTTTCAACTTCTCTAATTAGTAAATCATACCATATGTCAACATTCCTGCTGAAGAGAAAGTGCTTCGCCTCTTTTGAGGTAAAACGTTTGACCACGAGCATGTAGTTATTAGTATGAGTGAAATCAGACGAATCGATTCCTATCAAGTTCATTAGATCAAGATTATTGAGGCCTTTGATAATTTTGAAAGCCTATATTAGATCACCTCTTAACTTTCTCTTTATTGAACTAAACAAATTTAAACCGTTTATTCTATTCTCTTAGGTTTAGTTTCTCAGTCCAGGAATCATTAGTTACTCTCCTCTGTACTCTTTCCGTTCTATCTTTTCTTTTTTCTAGTAGGGTGACCAAAACTGAACACAGTATTAAAGATGGGGACGCACCAGTGACGTGGACTTCCATATTGGCAAAATAAATAGCTAATCATCAAACTGTTTTCATTAAAATAGTTTCCAAAAGTATTCCATTTTGGATCAATATAACGATTCCAAGTCTCACTAGTGTTCTTTTCATTCCAGTGTTATCACTTTCAGCTTTATTGTTTCCTATCTTCATATCACGCTATATGTTTAGAGGACTGCTTGCAAAATCGACTCGGATTCGAGAGGCAGACGACACCCGCCTAACGCAGCAGCTATGGAGCTCTGGTACCCTGTGTAAATCTATCTGTTCTTTAAGTGTCCTGGAGAGACAGAGTGTTGACATAAGATCATCAGTTACCTTCCGCTGTCCATGATACAGCTATATTTACCTCGCACTTCTTTATTCACTCAACCCTTGTAAAATTAAACAGACAATAGACAGATAACTAAGCATACACATACATGAGAGGGTCATGCGAAGTAGTTTGGTGAAAAGAGAAAAGGTGGTGAAACCCTCGCGTAAGATGAAATGCGTCAAAGCGGCTGAAGTGGATGATACTGCAATTGAATTTCTTAAAGAAAGGGGACTGTGCAGTTGATTGGTTAGTCATGATTTCCAATGTATGTGTAGAACAAGGTTCGAAGATGCCTGAGGATTAAAGGCGTATGTGTGTAGTGCTGTTGTATAAATGCAAGGGGTACGAAGCCGAATGTACAAATTACAGGAGTTTAAGTTTAATGGGAGTACTTAGGAAGCTGCATGGAAGTGATGATCTGAGAGGGTGACAGCAAGCACAGAGCATTAGATTAGGGAGCAACAATGTAGTTTCAGGAAGTGTAGATCAGGTCTTTGCGTTGAATAGTGTGTGTGAGTAATATTCAGAGAAACAAAAGATTTTGTATGTGGCACTTATGGATCTGGAGAAAGCATATAATAAGGCTAGTAATGATGCCTCGGGGAGGGTGTTAAGATTATATGGTGTGAAAGGAGAGCTATAAGAAGCAGCGAGGATCTTTAGTTAAGCGTATAAGGCGTGCGTGCGAGTGCGTAGAGGGGAAATGAATGACTCTAGATGAAGGCGGGTCTACGGCAGGGGTGTGTAACGTCACCATGGCTGTTTGATTTGTTTATGGATGAGGTGAAGAGGTTGGTAAGTGCAAGTTTCATGGAGAGAGTGGCAACTGGGGATGAGGGAGCTTGACAGGTGAGTCTCTGGTCGTTTGCTGATGACACGGTGCTGGTGGCAGATTCGAATGAGAAAATGCAGAAGTTGGTGTCTGTGTTTGTAAGGTATGTGAATGGTGAAGATTGACAGTATTTATGAATAAAAGCAAGGTTATTGGATTCAGTAATGCAAAAAAGACAGGGTAAATGGGGCGTGAGTTTGAAGTGGATAAAGCAGCGAAAGTTTAAATGAAATCGGAAGTGAGTCATAGGCTGGGTGAGGGGGGTGATTGTTCTTAAAGCACCCATGAATGTGTAGAAAGAGGTATCCGCGAGGGCAAAAATGGGTATGTTTGGAGGGATACAGTATTCCCAACGGAGTTTTATGGATGCGAGGCACGGGCTTTAGATAAGAATGTAAGGAAGAGAATGAATGTATTAAAAAATGAAATTTCGAGGACAATATATGGTGAGGAGGGTTGATCGAGTAAGTAATGATAGGGTAAGCGAAAGGTGTGGTAATATGAAGAGTACATATGAGAGAGCTGAATAGGGTGTGTTGAAATGATCTGAACACCTGGAGAGAATGAGTGAGGAGAGGTTGACATAGAGGATATGTGTGCAAAAAATGGAGGAGACATGGATAACGGAGAGGCCAAATAGGAAATTGAAAGACGGAGTGATTTAGGTTTTGAGTGCCCAGGACCTCAACATCAGTAGAGTGAAAGGTGTGCGAGGTTTTGAGTGAAGTGGAGTGAAATAACATACAGAGGCGACTTTGTGTCAATTGACAGAAACAGGGCATGTCAAGCAGCAGCGGAGGTTTGAGGGGCCTGGTTGTGGATAGGAGACTGGTTTCGGCGCATTACTCAGGACCATTGGAGAAGGGATGTGAGCGGATGTTCTTTTTCCGTCTGCTCCTACTTCCAGTGGTAGGAGAATGTTGACTCCTTTGCAGTGAGAAGTTATTTGACGACACTTTACTCCCAGTGATACAGCCTCGCCAAAGGTGACTTTTCACTTGCGGTGTATCTTCGAGCAGGCGGAGCACGGTAACACACACACACACACACACATATATATACATGTACACATGCATTTATATATATAT
>JAYMFT010216262.1:0-11428 GCA_038088735.1 Panulirus argus
TATATATATATATATATATATATATATATATATATATATATATATATATATATATATATATTTATATATATATAAAAGGAACTAACAAATAAGCTATCCTACAAAAATAAAATAACCGGACAGTGTTCTCTCTCAACCCATATTAGGAATACTCTCCTTGTTAGATCTTTCTTTGGTAGCTAAAAACAGTAGGCCTTTGAAAATTCGAAGGAAAAAGTAAATCTAACCACGAGGAAACGTGAAGACATTAGGAACTGTGGTATCCAAGTTTTTGCAAATCTTTAATGGAACAACAGTTTGCGAATCAATAATGATTAGAAAAACAATGAAACATATGTCCTAATGGTAGTGCAGTACTAGCAATTTCGCAAAATTTGCAAGATTTTGAAATTTACGCCTTTGATAATTGGTAAGAAATTTATTACGAACGTGTATTACAAAGGAGGACTAAGCCTTTAGGCAATGTGGTGGCAAAAACGTAAAAAGTCAGCAAAGTTATGAAAAGTAAAACTTCGAGAAGTAATAAGAAAAAATAGTATAGAAAAACATACTGCGGAAACATATGTAAGGCAGTCAAAATTTTGTAAAAGTTTGTTGGGGTAAGGACTCCGGAGGTGGTTTATGTGGGGGTTGGAAACCCGGTCTAATTTTGGTTGTTCAGCCCCTTGGGGCACGACGGTTCGACCCTGAGGACACGACGGTACGATCCTTAGGCAAGATGGTACGACTCTAGGCACGACGGTGAGACCATACGACGGTACGACTCTTGGGCACTACGTTACAGTCCTTGGGTACGATGGTCTGGCTCCATATCAAGACCAAGCCATTGTATATACCTAAGGGTCGTATCGTCGTGAGTAAGAGTCGTACCGCGCACCATGCTCAAGAGTTGTGCGTAAGAGTCGTACCACGCACCCTGCTCATGAGTCGTGCCTTCGTAGTGAAGGGGTTATACCCGACTAAAGGGAATTAATAAACTACAGTAACGTGGAAGGTTGAGGCTGTGTGCAGTGTGCGGCGTTCACTGACAATAAAATGCCAGTGAACTAAACATAATCACATGAACTAAGATGCCAGTTGCCTCAGCCCAAGAGACGTCAATCCACCTGAGCTAAGAGGCTTGTTAACTCGAGCTAAGAGGCTTGTTAACTCAACCTAAGAGGCGTCAGTCTACCTGAATTAAGAGGCCATTTAACCAAAGAGGCGCCAGTCCAGCTAAGTTGTTAAGAGGCTAGATAACCTGACTTAAGGGGCGAAAGTCTGCTTAAGCTAAGAGGATAGTTAATTCAACTCAAGAGACGCCAGTCTACCTGATCTAAGAGGCCAGTCAAATCAACCTAAGAGGCACCAGTCTACCTGAATGAAGAGGTCAGTTAACTCATCCCAAGAGGCGCAAGCCTACCAGTTAACTCGACCGAGGAGCCACTCAGTCGAACTGAGACCATACAATCTGATTCACAGAAAACAGATAAAACAACCATTTACAAGAGTGTTACTAGAGGCCCAGCAGTAAGCACCAGTTACTGGTAAGTCAAACCAACTAGTTTACACAACATACTTATAACCCAGACTAGGAGGCCAGGTAACCTAGAATAGGGCTAGGAAACTTGGACTAGAAGGCTTGATATCGAGAACAAGCGGCCAGGCTAGGTAACGCAAAATAAAGGGGTCAAGTAACGCGGACTAGAGAGCAACTAAAGCTGACTAAAGGGCCAAGTAACCCCAGGAGGAGCAGGAGCGTGAGGGTGTCGAGCACAAGAAGCTACGAGTGGAGGCGGGTCGGTGGGCCGACGAAGGCCACAGCTATGCGCCAGTCATGCCGAGTGTGCAACGTCTTGGCTAGTCACGCTACCTCATGCTCCCTCCCTCCCTCCCTCCCTCCTTCCATGCTCCGCCCCTTGCCCTTATGCTCCCTCTGCGATGAACGCCCCATCCTCACTGCCTTAATCCCTAACTCTGCTCCTCCCTTCCTCACTTGCCCACCCCGTCACTCTATGCTCCCTGACCCACCCGTTTTCTCTCTCTCTCTCTCTCTCTCTCTCTCTGCTCTCCCTTCACGATTCCATCTTTCCACTCCTAAGGCAACCCAATCCTTCATCTGTGAAACGAGAGACCAGTGGGGCTTTTACAGTTCATCTATTAAGCATCAAGTAAGTCAGCCGGCGCCGACCGTCAACCCCCAAGCAGCACATCCAGTGCAGGCGCACTCAGGAGCCACATGCGAGACAGTCTCCTCCAGTGAAAACTAACCGCGGGCGTGCAGTGGCGGCTTGCGCTAACCTCAGGACCCGTCGGTCTGCACAACCTTGGCCTGACAGTCAAACTCCAGGCATTTCTCACAGCAGCGCCAACGCGGACGACCGGTATTTACGTAAGACCGGTTTTATACACATCACGGCCGCAATGGGCCACGTACATACAGTGAGTGCATGTGGTCTTGGAATGATCTTAAAAGACACTTGAAGAAGATGTAAAAAATGATTTTTCAGGCGGTGGTTTATAACTTGATCTTGACGGCTTTAATGACTCCGGCAGTTGCTACGCCAACTAACTAACTAACTAACTAACTAACTAAACAACCAACAAAGGCGCTTAACTCTAACCTCTCGAACGCAAAGGAGATACCTGTAAGCACTATTACATGACCCTTGGGTAACGACGGTGCAAATTTTGGTCACGACGGCATGACTCTTGGGGATGATGATCTGGCGTTTTACCTCAACCCTCCACGGTCATGTCAAAGACGAGCCTATTATAACAAAGGTCGTAACGCCGTTGCTCAATGGTCGTACCGTCGTGCTCAAGGATCGTAACGCCGCGCTCAAGGATCGTACCGTCGTGCTCAAGGATCGTAACGCCGTGCTAAAGGATCGTAACGCCGTGCTCAAGGATCGTACCATGATAATCAAGAATCGTACAGTCGCGCTCAAGGGTCGTACCGTTGTGCTCAAGGATCGTAACGTCGTGATCAAGAATCGAACTGCCGTGCTCAAGAGTCGTTACGTCGTGATCAAGAGATTACTTTCGTTAGAACATACTTAACGTCTACCAGCACAGGTCCAACACTAACTATAAGCAAAGTCTTTTCAATCGTACATATACAAACAAAATTCTTATCTATCTTTTCTTTGACGACAAATCAGTGCGAACAAGCTCCTGGTGGAGGGATTTCACCTTTTTCAACTGACTGCTTATCAGTCTGCATTTCTGTCCACCGGGGAGGACCATAACACATGGCGCCCATCCCCAGTATCAACCGCCATCATCCACAGATCGAGCAAAGACACTAGAGGACACCAACACTAAGAAGTCCATTGTGTATGTATGCAATATCTTATACCGTTATTCTCCATAGCGTAAGTTACTACGAAACAACAGTATTTTATTAAACCGCGAAACAACAACAGGCTATCCATGTAATACAAGCGGCACGGCTCTTATTGTTGTGGGAACTCTCGTCTTTTGTTTTTCGAGTAAATGAATACCCTCCAATAAGCTGTTTATTAAGTCTGGTTTTCAAATAATAATAATAATATTATTATTATTTATAATATTAATAATAATAATAATAATAATGAAATTAATCATAATGGTAATAATGTTTCCTCATACAAATAGACTCGTTACTGAATGTTTAATTTCTTACTGTTTGCAATCAAAAAACAAAACGTATGTTAACACGTCAAGACAGCACCTGACTCATAAATAAGCATGATATACCAAATGCGTCACACCTTCCATTGTTGTTGCAGCTGTTAAGATGTCACCACGATTTCAAACTCCTCTTTCCACAGATAAACAGGTAAAGCGTGAAGACTTGTGGTCTTGACCGTGAAGAAGATAAACCTGATTCACGAGCCTTTGAATACGACACGCCTCCTTACCCATCAAAGAAAGAAGAAAAAAAAAAGGTGGGTGGATAATGTGTCATGACAACACAGTATATACGAAAAAGCCAAACTCACCCAGTGTCATGTGGCTGGTGGATACAAACATTAATCCCTTAGTCACGATAGTTTACCCCTTGTGCATGACGGCACGACTCTTAGAACGGCGGTACGACCCTTGAGCACGGTGGTACGACCCTTGGGCAAGATGGCCTGGCCACTGACTTGATCTCTGAAGGGTAAGGTTGAAGGCCAGGCCATCATGGCCAAGGGTCGTACTGCCGTGCTCAAGGGTCGTACAGCAGTGCCCAACGGGCGTACAGTCGTACTCAGTCAAACCATGGCAGGGTTGGATACTGAAGAGCGGCATCATAGAGAACTACCATACACAACAGTCTGATCATGGCGGGCTACCATATACAATAGTCAGTCAGGTCATGCTGGGCCACCATACACAAGTCAGTCAAATCATGGTGGGCTACCATACACGAGTCACATGGGCTATCATACACAACAATCAAATCATACACAACAGTCAGTCAGTACATGGTAGACTACCATACACGAGGCAGATCATGGCTGGCTACCATACACGATTCAGCTCATGGCAGGCTACCATACACGAGTCAGCTCATGGCAGGCTACCGTACAAGAGTCAGCTCATGGCAAGCTACTATACGTATGAAAGTCAGCTCGTGGTGGGCTACCATACACGAGACAGATCATGGAAGACTACCATACACATGCCAGTTCATGGTGAGCTACCATACTCAAGTGAAATCATGGAAGCCTACCATACACGAATCAGATCATGGTGGGCTCCTATACACAAGACAGAAAATGATGGGCTACTATACACGAGTGAGATCATGGTAGGTTACCAAACACGAGGTAGATCATGGTAGGGTACCATACACAAGCTAGATCATGGTAGGCTACCATAATCGTAAGCAGATCATGGTGATCTATCTGTCAGCAGGCACATCATGGTGGACTGCCATACACAGCAGCCAGATCATGGTGGGTAACCATATACAATAGTTAGATCATGGTTGGCTACGACTGGACAGCGTCTCTCAAAACTAGTTCCTGAACCATGCAGTAAAACAGTTTTCTACCTGTTAAACAAGTTTCTACCAGTAAAACAGGTTCACACTAATAAGACACAGTTTCTTATCATTAAAACGAGGTTTCTACCCGAAAAACAGGTTTCTACCAACCGCTGTGTTGAACCTAGGGACTCTACCAACCGACTCGAAACTTACTCTTTCATCGAAAGTTTTTTTCAAATATGTTTATGTAAATTTAAAGAATTTTAAAGTAAAAAAAATTCTTTACGGAGTTACTGATTATAATAATAGTTTATGAAAGCTGATACTCAGGTAAATAAGAGGATAGGACTAAGCTATGAAAGCGGATACTCAGGTAAAGAATGGGATAGACTGATAAAGTTGACCAGTTCTCTGTAACCTGATCTAGAGAGAACGGTAGCTTTCAATACTGTTATTCTCTTGGCTTGACCAGTCTTCATTTTTTTAATTTCAAACTCTTCATTAGTTTGACTATACGCATAAAACAGGCAAAGCCTTTCAATGACTGGTAAAGAGTATATGGCTATGGGTAGGTGGAGGTGGGTAAAGAGGCATACAGTAGGCACAATACACCAACAAACATGGGTAAAAGGTGAGCCCGAGTGGGCCCAGGGGGATCTTTGTCCCGTCAGAGACGAAGGGATGGCATTAGCGGTTGTGATCTAATAAGATAAACGAAGGTAACGTGGCTCTATATTTACACGGAGTTTTACAGTTCGCTTGAGGACAGATACAAGCATCATAACGAGGAGTGAAAACACGTTATATTAGGCATGCAATGTACACAGCACAAGCGTTGAGAACAAGAATGCAATATAATACTGGCATTTACATGAAAATTTATATGATCTGGCAGGTTCAGGACACATATCTATATAAAAAAGTTATATATAAGGATACATTACATCGATAAAGCTGGGTGACAGGAGGGCCCGGGTGGAACCGGGGTCCCACTGGGTCCCCATCTCGTCATAAAAAAAAAGGGGGAACTTCTTTAATTGAAACTGAATATATCACTGTACACCTGGAACAAACCATAAAACACAGATGTTGACGCTGCCTATAAAGTTACAGGAATTGGCAGATGTTATACAAATGCAAACACATTTCTAACCGGTGAGGGCACGAAGAGGATCTGGACGACAAAGGAGCCTGGTTTACAGGCCCGACACGTAATTCTGTAGGTCACTAAAGGCTACCAGTATTAACGTCTTCTAATTTCAGGAAGTTTACCTTCATCTATATCATAAGATTTAAAATACTAATTAGATTACAAGAGTTAGACTTTATAATTGCTATTTATGAAATCTAGTAAATATAAATCTATAATAATCATACAGACTTTTTATCACTTTCTATAAACTTTTGTTTAATCATGATACTAGAATTATTACAGCCTTTACACAGACTTTGCGATATGAATGAATTATACAATATTTATAATACCATAATTATAATAGTTATCGGAAGAATCAGGGTATTCAAGGACGTAACGGCATCACACTTCATTACAGAATGAGAAGGCAAGAAAACTCGAGCCACCCGACACCAGGAATGGTGGCTCCTCCCCTTCCTTGTAACAGGAACAACGGGGACTCCCGAGCGCTTGCTGGCAGTGTCGCGTCAGCACGGAAGTGACGCGCGGGGTTCAGCAGCCTGTGACTTCGACCTCATAACCACGGGGTACCCCCCCCCCACCCCTCACCCCCCACTCCTCTTCAAGCTTCAAGTAATATGGGGAAACTTTAGAGACAGTTCAATAATAGGGTATGTATAAGCGATAAGGTGCTTCTTACCGCATTATCAGTGAGAAGACCACCACACGAGGATTGGTCGTTATGATGCTTCCATCTTTCTTCTCAGAGCAAAGATGACGTTTTCTTTTTCGTCCTCTGTCTTCTCTAGCTTCTATAACCTACAACCACCATAGGAGATCAAGTACCCCCCCCCCTACTGTAACTCATAATTTCACCTTTTTTACCGAAACTGCTTCAACTGAGGAATTCTTTTGCCTGTGCCATGTCGACTACTATCAGTATGACTACTACTACTACTACTGCTATGGCTACTATAAAAGTATCCCCAGATCGAACGATAAACTTATATGAGGTTTTCGTTCCAGAGCTTCTTATTCTTCACCATAAATGACATGAGCTTTTTTTCTTCATAAAGCCGGTGTGTTTTGTCTCCTCACTTTTCCTATGAACAATACTGGTTTCATATCCCTATCATTTTTTTCTATAATTCAGGTTGAAGCAACACCTCTAGCGTAAGTATCAATTATAAATGTTCATGACATTACTTCCACGAGACATGAGGCCGCTGATGACTATGTACGCTGCGCTGCTGGTGGTTATTTTATTATGGTACTGACACTTGGGAGTGATACGAACGCCCTCACAGGGTACATGATAGGCAACAAGTGAATACTGGATCACTGTAACTGTAGTATAACACCGATGCAAATAAAAGCAGGATTATATTTTATGTGACCAAAAAAAGATGGGAAGTGCATTTATTTCCAAAACAAAATAATTCCAGTAATCATTCGCATAAGGCCACCAAGGTGTTACGTTCACTTGTTCATGGGGTAACAAATCTGCAGTCTCAATTCAATCAGTGTTTTTCATACAAAAATGCGCAGAATACCCATTAGGTTCTAGCGTTTTGCAAATTCCACAAAATCCAATCCACGGAAAATTGCAAAAAGAGTTGATTACATGCACCAAGTACTTACTGTATGTATTAATACAGCTGAAACTGAAATAACTAACCACCGTATTATTTTTTGTAAAGATATATCTATGGCTACAGTAATATCACCTGCACATCTCCAATACGATGGAAACAAACCTACAAATTTTCAGCCCTCGTTTATGTAACATAACCTCAATTTCTGCGAAGAATGTATATACAGGAGGTATCAAGAGGCAGAGTCGTCTGAGTCATGGTGGCGTGAGGACTGATCAATGTCGGCCGACAAACTAACCGTATGATTCTGATGGAAGCAATGTTTAGCAATCATGTGGCAGCAAAACACTGTTACATGAAGCCGTCAGTTGCATATTGCAGCGAAATTCTACGTGTAGCGGCGAAGAGGAAATGACTACTTTCTTAATATGATTACAGGTATATATGAATCAAAACTGGTGCAATTACTATATCCGAATGGGTCTATGTTATTTCGCGGGCCTATGTTGGCTGTTGGGCCTATGTTCTTTGATAGGCCTGGGGCTGCATCAGCCCCATAACCCCTTCCGTCTAATGCATGGGGATACAGAAAAAGGGTCCTGTCAATACACTTTAATTCGTAAGTTGTCAAATACAAAGAACTAGATTCCATCTGATCCCAGTAACAATGATAATTACATATATCAACTAATTAAAAAAAAGTCGAAGAAACAGTTACGAGATCAGGATCCCGAAAGACTGTAATAAAGCTAACTTCACTAGCACATCTCTACCAAGTTTCAAGTTGATCGGAATGACCGTTGTTGAGAATTCAGAAACCTACCAAAGAAATTCCCTCAATTACAGCTCCAGTAGCGCAGCTATAAATATTACTGAGAAAGTTTTTCATTGACTCTTACTTGACAACAGTTTGCATTAAAAAGTCTAACAAATGATATTTGTATACCAATATAATTCATAATTTTTCCATAAGATTATATTGTGGAAATATCTTACTCATGTTTATTATATCTAGCATTTCCGTAGGACAAAGAGAACGGTCACCATATAGTCGAAATATTTCTGTTTTTGCGTTTGTTAAGAAGGTCTGGAGCTAATGACGTCAGCTAGCGATCTTCTGCGTTTTATGATATCAGACACATAAGGTAAGAAAATGGATGATGTCATCATTGAATTCCCTCAACACTGAGCATCTGCCTCGCGCAGCCTTCACGCATGCGCATTTCCGGTATGGATATATTTCCAGGACAGTTTCGGCACCTAGCCAGACAAGACTTTATAATTTCATGGGAGATATCTTTTTATTGTCTGACCTAATATATCATCATAATTTAATACTGTTTCAGCGCCTCGTCAGACAAGTCTTTATAATTTCATGAAAGAACCTTTCACCGTCTGACCGAACAAATCATTATAATTTCATCCAGGGCAACTCACCCAGCGACACGGCTGACACACTATTAACCCCTCGCCTGACTTGACCCTTATGGTCAGGTCAAAGGCCAGGCACTTATTCCCAATGGCCTTAACGTCGTGCTCGAGGTTAATATACCTCTTGCACAATATTCCTACCTTCGCGCTTAATTTGTATTAAATTCATATGGGAGACAGAATATCACAAGAGATAAATCATCACTGTTTCACACCCTCGATGACTTCCATTCTCTAAATGGATCAGTTCCAGAATACATAATTCCCCGTGTGTCAAAACCTGGACAGGCTCATTACCCATGGATGATCAATTCCCTAACTTGGCCGGTTCAAAAGAAAATCTCTTCTCACACACGTAAGATATTTACTTATTAAATGATACTAAACTCTGTAGAATAAGACTGACGGCTCTATCTTGTGTAGCGCCACACTGCTACACTCCTCGACAATGGCAATGACTTTTGTAGGTGTAACTCTCCCTCTAACTCTACCTAACGTCAGTCAAACTATCACTGCCGGCAATCGCATCACTTGACACTGAAGTTCTTACCATTACATTCTATTATATCGAACCTTCTAAAATACAGCAGCATCATAAAAATATTCACATTGTGAGCTATTTCGTCAGTGCCGAGTAAGTCCACCAAAAAGCATATAAATATGTTTCATTTCAGAGGTATATTACAAATGATATCTGGCTAACCATCCTAATAGTAGCTCCAGTCCTCCTTATCGGATAGCCAATACAGCATGATAATTCAGGTTCCCATCAGGTTCTGAAAATAAATTAAGTGATTTTTTCCTGATTACTCTTCAGCTTCACCGATAAAATTGAGAACTTCGCTGCCTCCAATCTCTCCCTTGCAGTCGCACCTTCACATCCAAACATTCTAAACATCATATCAGACCAGAAATATAATTCTTGATTCTCTATATTTGTATTAAACAATGTACTGATTAATCTCACCAAATGACCAATTCCGAGACACCATACATGTTATAAGAAACTGAAATCAGTTGCCTAATTACGTACTTGACTATAAAAATCAGTGACTTCTGAGATGATTCTTACCAAACATTACAAGATATGTGGCAACATTTCTTAGATGACAATGTTCTACCTCGAATTCTTGAAAAGTATAATAACTTTGCTTATTGTAAACAGTTCAAATGTTGCATCTTGATACGTAATACAATTATCACTGTTTATTTGCTGAAAACTTCACTTACATTGTAAACTTGAATAATTCATTCATTGCTTCCCAATAATTAAAAAATTTTTTCGCGGTATGTAACCTATAATCTAATTCAATCACTGTCGGCCCATTCCCTAGACCTTTTGTGCATTCTGTATCTTATTTTGCGTCATCGCCCGCAGGATGGTTGGGAGTGCACAATAAATCCGTGCTCTTGCGTCAAAAATAAGAAAAAATATCAACCGCCCTCAAGCCAAGAGCTAGAGGAAGCACTTAAAACATATTAGTACTTACCTCTCAGTAAAATGAAAATAAAATATTCACATATAATATGACAGGAGGTACTCGTATATCCACAGTGACTGAGGGTACACCGTAAATAAAAGGAAAATATTTTCACACCCTAAAACTTCAATATTTACACTTTACACATAAAGCCTAGCCGCTGCTCTGCCTTTCCGCTGAAAAAAACATTTACAAACGCTAAAAGAAAAAGAACAACAAGAGATCAGCAGCAGTCAGCACTTCCACTCTCAGGACAAAATTAATTAGGCACCTTAGGAAAATATGACGCCATAACACCAACACCTTAAAGGGAACGAGAGGTAATTTCCGCCACCGCCACAAAAATACGGAAAGTACTCACATCTTGATGTGTTCCAGTTCCTGGTGGTCGTCCGGACGCAGGCGGTAGGTCTCCTCGGGGCAAAGGGCGTCCCCGAGTTTCCTACAAGAGGCGCCACTGCTAGAGGAGTTGTGGGCAGCTGCCGGGCGCAGGCTCGGCGAGTCCATCCCATGGTTGAGGGTGATGCTGCCGGAGGATGCCCAGTTATGCATGAAGGAGTGCCGGTTGTTCGCCTGAGGGACACAAAAGCATTCATGGTTAGTCAAACAGGTGAGGCCAACTACCTCCCCATCCCAACCCAACCTAAAGCTTGAGGACTGAAAATGACTGGTTGTCACCAGCTCAGACAACCTAACCAAATCCAGCCTTAACCGGGACTGGTGATACCGGGTAGTCTATCAAATGAAACCATCTACCCAGCCTCAACTTGGAATCTGGGTATGATGGTTACCAGCATAGACTAGCTACCCAATCCAATAAGTAAATATTTTATCATTACTTATCATC
>JAYMFT010216273.1:0-25280 GCA_038088735.1 Panulirus argus
ATATATATATATATATATATATATATATATATATATATATATATACACATACATACATACATACATACATACATACAAATACATATACACATGTACATATTCACACTTGCTCTCTTTTATCCATTCTGGGTACCACCCCATCCCACAGGAAACAGCATCACCAGCAACAGTGAGGTAACGTCAGGAAACAGACGAAAAAGGTTACATCAGCTCACTTTTATTCTCTAACTGTCATGTAAAAGCACCAGAACCACAGCTCCGCATTACTGTGTGTGCAATAAATTTTAAGCAAGACTTTCTGTTGGCAGGTGGGAGCATCATCATCAGGGTATGCATCGCTGGGCACTATCGGTTCGACAGCTGCTGGTCAGTATGGGCACCAACTTTCTGCTCAGCAGTTTGGCCTCCAGCATCTCAATCCCATGAGTCATTTGACCAGCATACAGCAGCAGCAGCAGCAGTCACAACAACTGCACCATCGGCACAAGCATGGGTTTGGGACACAATCAACATATGGACAGTTTGGGCCTGCCTCTTTCAATACCCTGTGTAAGGCTTCCTTGTAATTATTTTTACTGTTTCATCAGATGAATAACACTGAAATGTTTATTTTTATATACCACAAATCCTGTGTAAGTTTTAGATACCCATTAATAATTTAGTCTTCTTCCATGAAGCATTGCTCCTCATGTGTATGCATTGAAATCTTCTGTGCAGAGAATTTCAGTGTTCACTACAGAAATTAGCAACCCATTTTGGTACCTTATTTTCCTCTAACTCTAGATGATTCCACATCCGTTCCACTACCCCCAGCTAGCACTGAACCTGTACCCTCTTCTTAAGCTAAACAGAGATATAGGACTGATTGACCATAAATATCTGGTTCTATCCTTTCCCAGCAGCTCAGAGTGGTGTGTCAAGAGCACCAACACTGGGTGCCCGTACACCTTTGCCACTACATGATGTGGCAGGAGCTGCCACCATTGGACCCATGGGTGGAGCAAGTGTGGCACCAGCAGCCTTGCTGGAGAATACAGAGGATGAGGTAGAGAGGCCTTACCACCTGCCACGCCCCAAGTCCCGTGGCTCCCTTGGGGTGGGTACTCTTGCCACCCAGCACTCCCGCATTGCTCGCAGCTACAACTCTCTTCTCTTTTAGTGGGTGGAAGCAACCCCTGCTGTAGGCATAGAGCATACCGCTGGCACACCAGAGTACCCTACTAGTGTAGATGGGCACACAGTTTCCTGGACTTTGTCCATAATTTCCTTACCTTAAAACAGTATTACTATTGTCTGTATTCTTTTAAACACATGTTGTTGCAGACTCATCTGCTTGACTCACTTTTGCTAGCTGCAGGGTCTTATTGTGATAACCAGTTTTCACTGCCTGCATGCCACACCCTTTCTTTTCATTCATTCTTTCTCTAATCTTTAATCTAACTATAGCTGCTAAATCATGTTGAATTATGCCCTTTCAAACCTTTGTTGGACTTACTAATGTATGTGCATTGAAGAATGTATAGAAAGAGAGGACGACATCTGGGAGGGCAAAAATGAGTATGCTTGAAGGTATAGTAGTCCCAGCTGTGTTTATGAATGTGAGGCATGAGCTGTCATTGAGAATGTGCAGAGGAGGGTGGATATTTTGTGTATAAAAGTTTAAGAGTACAACATGTGGTGTGAGGTGGTTTCACCGAGTAAGTAGTAAAAGGGTAAGAGCGGAATGTGATAATAAAAAGAGCGTGTTGAGAGAGCTGAAGAGAGTGTTCTGAAATGGTTTGGACATGTGGAGAAAAAGAGTAAGGAGAGGTTGACAAAGAGGGTATATGTGTCAGAAATGGAGGGGACAAGGAGAAAGGGGAGACCAAATTGGAGATGGAGGGATGACGTGAAAAAGATTTTAAGTGATCAGGGCCCCTGCAGGAGGGGAAAGGCATGCATGGGATAAAGTAAATTGGAATGATGTGGTGTATTGGGGTCAATATGTGGTCAGTGAACTGAACTGGGGCATGTGAAGTGGCTGGAGTAAACCATGGAAACGTCTATGGGGTCTGGTTGTAGATGGATAGGGGGCAGTAGTTTTGATGCATTACACATGATAGCTGGAGAATGGATGTGAACAAATGTGGCCTTTCTTTGTCTGTTACTGGTGCCCCTGATTATGTTGGTAAAGATACATAACTGATTTTGTTGCCAAATGTATGACTTGTTTTGTTGCTAGATGTTTGGTTGTTTGTGCTGCGAGATGTGTGATTGATTCTGCAGCAATATGTGAGTTTCTCTTGGCAAGTGATTTTTTTTTTATAACCTGTGACGCTCAAAATATTTGACTGTTACCATGTGATTCTGCTGCCAGATGTGTGGTCTTACAAGAAGTGTGGTTCTTGTTACATACATTGTATATCTTTCTTCTGCCGGCTTGTGATTTATTCTCCTTCTAAATGTGCTATTCTTCACCTAGAAGTATGAATCTGTTGACAGTTGTGATTCACATGAAGTACTAGATGAAGAGATTCTTGGCTGTAGTAACCTACTGGTGACATATTTTTGGTGTTATTCATGTACCTCTATGGAATATGACTGTTAGCCAATTTTATGTAAATGAAATTAGTTTTGATAATGAATACTTTTTTGTAGTAAGTATTTCTGATCACATTTTCTACCTTTTTTTTACACTTCTACTGTTCTACCTAAAGTTTACAGTTTTTGCCAGGTGGATGGCAGGTGTATGATGTGGTCTAATATGTTTCCTCTCTGACCCCACACAGGATGCCAGTGACATATATTACGAGCCTGATGATCTGACAACGACCAGAGGACCACCAGACCGACCCCCTCCCCCAATCCCCAGGTCCAGCCACCCCCAGACTTATAACTACTTTAACTTCTTGCACTGACCTGTCCCATGAAACTAACAAAGTATGCTTTTTACTGTATCTTCTTTGGGTGCTGTAGGTATGTGGTATATGGTAGTCATTTAATGACTGGATGACAGGCTAAGAAAGTTGGTCTGGAATTCTCATAATTTTGTGTGTCGGGTAAAATAAAAAAAGACAAACACACTTAAAGCAGACAGTGATATTATGAAAGAGAAAAAGAATTATTGTATCATTGGCACACTGAATTTATGTTTACGCTTCTCTCCATGCAGAAAAAAAAAAATATACTACATTGCTAACATATCCTAGATATCCACTATTGATAAAAATTTGTAGTGACTGAAATTTTACAAAAATTACTTGACTTTGTTTCATTAGGTTATCATATCAAGCTAAGAAAATAACGAGATCTTCACTCTTACCATTTCTAAGTTTTCCAGTTACAAGGACAGCAATCATTTGCCAAAAAGGTTTGGCAGGTGGGACAACCAAAATGCCCTCTTTCGATGATTTCTAACATTTCCTCTTGTAAAATTTATTTATCCTTAAGACTTTAACACCACAGTGACTGCAGCGCCCCCTTGAAGTTTGAATTCTTGTTTGGCATTTCTGAAACTTAACCATACACAAGTTACAACAATAGACAGTAATCATGCATTCTGACTTGACTTGTTTGTATTACTCATTGTCTGATCTTGTATACTTCTGTCCACATGTTTCATTTAACACATTGTAACATGCAAGTACTAAACATAACCACACTGATATGGTGGCTGTCCTTAAACTATTTACCAACTCCATGTTTATGGTAGGTCACTTTTGGTCAGTTTATGTTTTCATATTTCAATATAATCTAGCTTATATGTTGATGTCTACAAGAATTTTTAATATTTCTGTACGTACAGTTGTCTACTATGAATGGCTGCACCACTGATGTGCTTTGTGATTCAAATCATCATTGTCTTCCACAGATCATTTTATATTCTAAAATGCATACAGACCTCAGAGTCTCGTTGCAAGTAACATCTTCAAAATTTCATTTTTTCTGATGCATCATGAGAAAAAAACTCAGTGTCCACCCACTTGGAAATTACTTGTTGAGCCATTCATTCCTTTTATGATCTGTTACCTCAGATCATGGTAGGATCAGCATCATGATATAAGTTCATGCTCATCAAATTGTGGTAAGACCAAACGTATTTTTCATATCTGAAGTAGACTCAAGAGATTCTGCATGTCTCCTGAATAGTCTTCCAAGTTCTGAGAAGGTCTTCATATTTTCTTTGGGTCCTTTGAATTTGATAATTGTCCCTTTTGATTTTCTGTTGTTGCCCTAAATTTTATAATGGCCCTTCAGATGATATAGAGGTCCTTCATATTTCTTACTAGTCCTTCAGGTGATCTTTAAGTTCCTCTTAATTTACAGTGATTCTTTTGATGGGCTACATATACCTCATATTTCATACTGGCCATTCAGATGGTCTGTTGGTCCTTCATATGTCATGTTGGTCCATCAGATAATCTTTTAGTGCCATAAGTTTTATGTAGACCTATTAGATCATATGAAGATCCTTCATATTTCATATTGGAGATGCTGTAGACCTTGTGCAGGTCCCATATATTTCTCAGTAGGCTTTGACAGTGTGTATAGTTTCCTTTGATAAGCATTTCTGATCATCAATAGGGCTCTTATATGCTAAATTGGACTTTCAGATGGTCTTTCAGTGCTTAATATTTAATATTGGCTTTATAGAGAGTTATTGGTCCCTCATATTGGCCTCTCTGATGGTTTAAAAGTCTGAAATAATATATTGGCCCTGACTATCTAGGTAGCCTTAGCTAATTTTCTGATGTTTCATCTCCATGAAGGTTTACTTCTCTAGTTTGGGATGATCCTCCATAAGAAAAGAGTTATAGATGAATTTTTAAAATTTAAGACACTGCACCTTCCCTTCTTGTTTAGACAAGTCCTTTGAAATCAGAACAGAAAGTTTTAATTCTTTAGTAGATCTTTAGTCAATGACATCGTGTTACTGGCAAAACTGAGTAAAAATTTTGAAAGTAAAAACCTTAAAATTTTGACAGTTATACAGTATGCTCAAAATTTTCAAATTTTGATAGTATAACACAAAAGTCCTGTTTTAAATAACTCTTTCAACTTATTGGCTGAGCTTCAAGTTTTGTTTTGGTTTTATTAGACATAAACTACAGATCTAGCTTAAAATTTAGATAGGAGCCAAGGTACAGATAAACTTTAAAGATTGAAGAAACCATTGAGAACATATAAAAATTTGAAGTTAATGTAAAATTTAGAGAGAATCATTACAATCTAGAAAAGAACTGTAAAATTTAGACAAGTTTAAATTAACCACAGACTTACAGGTTCCACTTCACACCTTCAGACATTGTGTTGGTGGCACCCATTGTTTATGTCAAACACACATAAATGACATTCATACTGTATGCACTACATTTATGGTGAGAGCTTAACACTGTGTTGTATGTTCTACAGTATTTAGAAAATGTCTCTGCAACACTGGGGGACCACTTAGAATATTCTAGGATGGTGCTAGAGAGTTCTTAGTGTTTTCTTATTGTTTGGGTATTTCTGACTTGTGTAGAGTAGGTGTGTCATCAGAAGTTTTACAGAAGTTTTATGAGGCTCCCAGATGTGGAGAGATTTAACGTCATTTCTTGTGATTGTAATTAAGTTTCTGGGATGTCCCAAGACCATCACTTGTGCTCAGTAAATCTAGCTTTTTCAGAATTGTTACTGGGTGTTTCAAAAGTTGCAATATCTCAAATAATGAAGGACTTTTTGTGATGATGGACTGCTCAGATGTGCAGTACAGAGAAATGAGTGCAAGGAGCTTAATTTGACTGGCTCAACACAAAGAGCTAATTGTGAGCCTGACATGAGAAGCTCAACATGAACATGATAATGTCAACTTGAGCTCAAAATGTATATTTATCATGTGAGTGAACTCTTTTCCATTAGGGAGTGCCATCATCTATATTTTAATAACAAATCCTTTAAGTACACCCCCACTCTGTTAGGTAATAATTTCATGTTAAGTGCTGTCCCAGGTTGTAAAACAAGAACTTTGTTAATTGCCTCCCAAGTTTGTGAAATAATAACTAATCTGTTAAGTGCTACTGCCTGTCTGTTAAATTACACTCTCTTTGTATTAGGTACTGTGCCTTGTCTGTTTTCTGTTAAGTGCTTTCCCAGTCCATAAAATAATAACACCTGTTCAGTATTGTTCCAGTCAGTTAAGAGATGTTTTTTTAACATAATGTCATTAATTAAATGTAACCCTATTCTTTTAACAATTGATTCCACACTTAATTGCAGTATTGCTTTTTGTCCGTTAAGTATTGAGTTTTCTGTTTTAAGTAGTCCTACTTAGTCTGTTCAGTAATGAGTCTTCTGTTTTAAGTAGTTCTACTTTGCATGTTAAGTAATAAGTCTTCTGTTTTAAGTAGTCTTACCCTCACCAGCCTATTCAGTAATGACTGCATAAGTACAATTATCAGTCTGTTCAGCAGCATATCAGTTATATATACTATTACTGGTTTGTTCAGGAATATGTGTGTTAAATACCATCAACAATCTCTTCAGCAAAGGGCAATTGTCATTATGTTGAGCAACAAACTCCTATATCTAATACTTTTGTCAGTACATAGTGTGTTGCTTCTGTAATATCATAACCAGCCTTTTAAGTGTCATTTTGATCATATCTTTCACTTATCTGTCAAATGCTGTCTGTTCTTGTTACATAACTTACTTTACTTGATCTGAAGCCCAGTCCTGTTCATGTTAAGTAATGATTCTTTCTTCCTTAAGTATCTTCCCCTCTTTTAAGTAGTGGCCCATCCTAATTAAGGAATGACTCCAGCTTTAAGTTTAATTCATCAGTTGGAAGAAATGCCAGGGGTTGGGTCAGTCTGCAGCCCCAGACATTATCATCCAGTCTGGCTAGTCAGTAGCTGCAGCTTATATCACTGGTGCAGTGGACCAGTGACAAGGAAGAGTTGTTTTCATTCTTCATGGAAAAGAAAAACATAGTCTATTATTGGTTGACAGTTTGCCTGTAGAAGAATGCTTCTTGCCCAGTTATCGTATCGGTAATCATTATTCATGTGTATTTACTTTGTGTATATATTTCAGTTATGTTCACCCATTATGGAGCAGTGCTTCATACTTTTTGTTGGTTGTTTTCATTTTCTCGTTTTCAAGCATCTCGCCTCATAAATAAAGTCTTTCACTTTCGGAACCATACATCGAGTTCATGAATCTTCAATAAACCTTCATTATTTTGATCTTCCAAGGAGTTTATTTCACTGGTAACACACATCCATCCATGCTAAGTAATTTTCATATGGCTGTTCTCAGCATCCACCATCAGTCGCAAATTTTGAAGAACATGATGACTGGTAAGCATTTGACTGCAGTGCTTCAGGCTCTTCTGAAGTCTCACATCTACCTAGGAAATTTGAAGGATTTGCCCATACATCTTCCTCTGCTCAGTTTTAATTATTCAGTATGGCCAGAGATTAATCATTGTAAAGTGTACCTATAATGGAAACAATATAATTTTTGAGAAATATTTTTGTTATACTGTGCTTTGCTATCAGAAAATATTTTGATTAACTTGTTAAATTTACTGTGATTGGAACAACACAGTCTGACACCAATATAACAACAAAAATGTCATAACAGCAGAGCCACAATGTCATATTGACATCATTAGAGCTCTTCCTGTTGGCTGGTTGTGGTATATGTCACTAGTTGTCAGGGATCCTTCATATAATGGGCATCCAAGAAGTTACCATTTTTTTGCTAGATGAAGCCAATGAATTACTTGTTAGTTATGATTAGAGCGTCTGGGAATCTTTTTTTATTAAGACAGCGAGCATGTGTCATCTCCTGGCCGTCATGTACCATAGTGTAAATACAGTGTTGCTTTGTTGTTTAAATCACCAGATAAACAATATAAAGTAGAACTCCTGTTGACTGTTTATATCTTCATATTGAACTGGTTCATAAGATGTATAGTCTATTTATCCACATTGTTATAATAAATTATTGTTATGCCATTTTGCAGGTTTAATTTCCTTTTATAAAAAGGTTATCCTCTCATATTGGTACTCAATTCTTCTAGACTAATTGGTTCAGTGCTAAGTAGTGTGTCCTACCTCAGGTGTAAGCAAAATGTATCAGATGCAGTTGATAAGGATCAGAGATACATGACCTGACAGGGCTTGTGATACTGCCTCTTTGCTGACATTTTCAAGCATGCAAGTCAAGTATCAAGATTGTTAGTGGCAGCTGGCTTCATGCCAAGGCCACAGGACATGCACACTTGTGGATTACAGTATCTGTTGTATTCTTGAAAGGTAAGTGAATAAGGTAATGTAAGCATTTTGTGCCTGGATAAATTTCAGTGCTAATTTTTCTATTTCTTAATGTCTACCCTTGATGCACCATAGATTATGGAAGGCTTTATGAACACAGAAGCATTAGGGCTGGTTTTCAAGTAGTGATGTCAAGGTGGCTGTCTAGCATTTTTGGAGTATTGACATATGATCAGCGGTGTCAGAAATCAGATATCAAATGATCTGTTGTGGTTTGGGGATGGTGTGTATTTAAGGGATGTTGGTGTGTGAAAGATGTGCTAGACAGGTCGGGGATGTTGGTGTGCGAAGGATGTGGTGGACAGGTCTGGGATGTTGTTATGTGAATGATGTGGTTGACAGGTCAGGAATGTTGGTGTGTGAAGAATTTAGTAGACAGGTCAGGGTTATAGGTGTATATGAAGGGTGTGGTTTATGTGAGCAGGTCATAACACCGACAGGATTACCATACCATCAAACATACCTACCTTCACCCTTCAAGACAGTGACCTTGCTTTTATTCAAATTTATTCTCAACATTTTCCTTTCACACATTTTCCCAAACTCAGATACCAACATGCAGTCTTTCATCTGAATCCACTTCTAGTGCAGTCATCAACAAACAGTTACTGAGTGGGTAACTTGTAATAAAGGATGTAATTATTATAGGACACAGGTACAGAACAACGTAGAGGTTAAGAAAATAACATTAACATGTTTGTATATATTTACTGTTTTCTTAAATCTTAGTGTTACTGGACTCCACCTGCAAGAGATAACACCATGAGTGAAAAGTCACCTTTGGTGAGGCTGTATCACTAGAAGTACAGTTTCATGAAAGAATTTCTTACTCCAAAGGAGTCTACATTTCCATGGTACTAGAAGTGGCACAACCTTGTGCTGCAGGAGCCTTTAGAAAGGTCTTGGGCAACATCAGGACTTATCCATAGAAATTGGTCCTGGGGTGCTTATAAATACTTAATAAATAAATTTACATTTTACAACTGTTCCTCCTTTCCAGTGACTGCATCCTTTTGGACAGTTCACAACACATGTACCATGGTACCAGTAACTTGTGTAACACACTAGCAGTACCTCAAGATGAGTACCACACTAACAGCACCTCAGTACGTGCAGTGTATTAGAGTTATCTCCAAAAGTATTGTACTATGTTTACCATACTAACAGAACCTTCATATGTACAATAAAAACTCATCATATGTACTAACAGTACCACAACCCCTGTACTGTACTAATAATACCTTAGTATATGTATTGCACTAATGGTAGGTTATCACAAAAACTGTACTAATGGTACTCAGCACATACCACACAATGGTCCCTCAGCACTTGTACCACACTAATTTATCTCAAAATGTGTATTTTACAAGTGATACCTCAGCATGTATATTATCCTAAGTTTACCTCAAGACAATGCACTATACTAAAAGAACCTCAATACTTTTACTGTTGTAACTGTACCTTAGCTTGCATGCCAGATGCCACAACTTTGTCCTACCCATCATTTCTCAGACTTGGTAGTGACATCTGAGTTCTTATTACCTGCCCTGCTGGGAAACCTTCTCTATTCTACCTCTGGTATGTAAATTCATGAATTTTTAAATCACAGAACAGTTGGAGATGTATTAACTCTACTTGTTGTAAGGTATTTAATGGAAAAGACTGGAGTTAATCATCTTACTCATACATAAAGTTTTCTCAGCTACCTTGGCAAAGTGGTGCAATATGACTAGGTCTGGTGCAACATAACTGACCTGATGCAACATCACTAAGTCTGGTGCAGTATACTTAATGCAGCACCACTAGGTCTGATGTAATACCACTAAATCTAGTGCAACATCACTAGGGCTGGTGCAACACACTTGGCCTTATGCAATACCAACATGCCTGGTGTGGTATCAAGAAGTCAGGTGCAAAACACCTGACCTGATGCAACACCTTTTTACCTGCTCTAGCATCACTAGGCCTGCTGCAACACCATGAACTAACAGAACACCAATATGTCTGATGTAACGCCTGTTGACCTGATTCACCACTAGCTCTGGTGCAACACCAGTAGGTCCAATATGGTGCCACTAGATCTGGTGTTCCATTGCTAGTTCTGAGGCTCATGCAGCAGAGGAGCACTGTTGTGTCTCCAGTATATGTCTCCAGCTCTCCATGTATCAAGCTTGGCTGGATGGAGATGGGCACCAGATTTGGAGATGTGGGCATGGTAACCTCGGTCAGCAAGCCAGTGGACCATGTGGTGGAGGTGACGTGGTCGGCAGGGGGCATGATACTTGTGGCGGTTATTGGCCAGTACAGCCCACTCCATGAAGATGTATGGTGCGAAGTGTCCTGTCAGGAAGGTGTTGCCGCCCAACACAGCTCGACACTCCCAGCCCTCTGGGGAGTACACCAACAGCTGCTATTGCTCACATTGTGAAACACCCTAAAATTTTCAAAGTATTGTGTCACTACACTTTGCTAGACACTATACAGTACCATACTGCTCTGTATACTTAGGTTCTATTTATGTTTCACTATATTTGAAACAAGAAATATGTAATTATAATTCATGCATACATATGGTATATCCTGGTAAGGCATAGGTCACCAGGGAGCCACAGGTCACTCAGTGATGACCAATGTGCATGCCTGAGTCCCAGTATACACCTGGTCAGAGGTGTACCAAGCTCTTTGTCTCTACCTCTCCAAACAGAAGGTTTGGTAGTGCTTTGATCAGTCTTACCCAAGAAATTCATCAAAATGTAATTACTCTCAGATTCAACAGAATAACTATTTTCCTGAAGTACAGTATTAGGGCTCCAGATCATTACTCACCAGATGAATGGTACTTATGATGAGATTTTAACCATTAAACCAGATATCTCATCAATCTACAGTAGAGATGAGTGATGCCTATAGATGGATAATTATGCATCTGGTTTTGTGACTATTTCAAGGCTGCATGACAAATTTGGGTGGTATCTGTCGTGGCATTGTGCGATAATTTCTCCTTACACTCAGTCAACCTCCATCCATGCCAATAAGAGCACATTTTAATAAGTTTTCAAGAAAGAAAACTGAGCAGCCTTTAGCTAGATTCAGAGGACCAAGGAAAAGATGATCTAGAATTACTTGATAGTAATGGTCCATCTTCTGGTGGTGTGGAGAGTGATTTCATGGACATTGACTCCTCCAGCACTGAAAGTTGACCGAGATGTGAAGCAGAGGGTTTTCTGGCAAAATTGGTGGCAGTGTTGCTAATGCCTGCCTTACCTTGAAAACACTACATGTAACTGGTGTGGCTGGTAATTTTGCAAACTTTTACAGTTCTGCTGTTATATAAAACTTACAAAAATAAATCACAATGATCATAATGAAAAAGCAGACTAACATTTCAGGGTATTTGCTGATGGTCAAAAGTTTTGTATCACAGCCAAAAAATATTGTAATTGTGGACTTCACTATCTTAAATATTACCATAATCAGGAACAGCTGCAGATATTAAGGAGGAAAGTTATTAGCACTTATATTTACTCTAAGGTTTAATAACACAAGTAATAAGCCAAAATAAATTTGGACTCCACATCCTAATTATATTGTGATGATAATTGGCTTTAAGATAAGGGTAAAGAGAATAATTATAAAAAATTAGTGTAACAAGGGGGCCAAAATGTTTGCTTCAATACAGCTTAGTGAAGGGCATTCTTTTTCTAAATGATAAATCCTTTGAAATCATGTCCAGGAAAGACAGGCAGTGTATTATTTAAAAATGCACTGGCATGATTTCTCCAAGGTTTAAAAACACAATTAAGCTGAGATGTATCTGTATGAGAATAGATTAGCAAAGCCCATCCCTGGGCCCAGACAGTCTGTCACTCACCTATATCAATTTTGAGGAGGACAATCGAGGTGTTGACAAAGGGTGCCAAGTTATTAAGGGTCAGAGTGGTCACAAGGTCATGTGGCTGTGACCTTTGGAGAAGGTCAACCTCTTGCGGAGTGGCCTCTACTACTGATGTGCCTCCTAAGTTTCCTGCTCGATACCGAAGCTGTAGAATGTGGTCACTGGTGGCTTAGTCATGTTTGTTGGGCCTGACAGCATTATTTTACATGATATTACAGTATGCCGACTAAACTGATCAACCTACATTTTATTTTGCTATATTGCTGTACCCTAATCTTGCCATACTGACCTTCCCATATAACTCTTGACTTTATCACAACACCCAAACCTTACAATAGAGCCTAGCTTTACAAAAATACACATACTCTAATAAAGTCTCTAGCCTTATTTTAAACATTATTCTCTTACTGTAGAGTCCTGTCCTTACAAAATTACCTATTCTAACTTCGTGAGAACATAAAGTACTGACTTTGGCATGGAAACGATGGTCAGCAGAAGCATGCAGCAGGATGGTAACCTTACTGGCTACATCTCCAGCCAGTGCTCCAGCATGCAACCTGACTGCTGATGCCCACACAGGTTCAACTGCCACAACATGTGCACCCATCCTAGCCCCCAGCAGGCTGTAAACGCCCACATGGGCACCCAGGTCGACCACAGTGCTTGACCTGCGAATGGTCACATTTGTAATGCTGTTCATTTGTAACACTAAGATGAGAGAGCTGATCTGTATACATTCCTGTCATGAGCTGAACACAAGTTCACATCAAAGGACAGACTTCCTACACAACCATATCATAGTGCTGATGTCCCTCACACGTTCATATCATAGGCTAACCTCTCACACCAGTTCCTATACAGGCCTGACCTCCCACAAAGCTCATATCAAAGGGAAGAGCTCCCACATATTCATACCTTAGGACTGACCTACAAAGTTCATATCAAATGTAAACACCTCCCACCAGTTCATATCTTGTGGCTGGTCTCACACATCCATATCTTAGGATTTATCCCCACACAAGTGCTTATCAAAGACCAAACCTTCCACATGTTCACATCATAAGGCTGACCTCCCATACATTCATATTCTAGGACACTTTAACTACATGTTCACATGACTGTCCCAACACAAGTTGTAAGATTGACCTCCCAGACATGTTTACATCATAGGGTTGACTTTCCACTGATGTTAATGTTATAAATCACCACATCTCCATACCACTGGGCTGACCTCTCACATATGTCGAACAGAAGTAGATGAGGACCCCAGCTTCTACTCAAAGGTAGTGGATAAGGGTCCTCATGTTAACTCACATATAGTAGGTAAGGGTCCCTGAATTAACTCACGGGTAGTAGGTGAGGGCAGTGGTGAAGAGTGAGAGAATGTGTGGCTCCCAGGTGCCTTGCCGTAAGAGCTGCTCCGATATGTACCGGTCGTCTTCAGCCGCATGGGGACATACTGGGTATTGGGGGTGGCTCCTGCAACATTGTGAATGGTTCAAGTAGTACTCCAGGTACTAGGGCTGCTTCCTGTAACATTAATGGAGTCTGTAGAATGGCCTTTGTAGGTCTTATACATTTTCTAGTTGAAACTAAGTACATGAATGTGAGGGACTGACCTGGTATGGAGGCAATGTATGGAAGGGGAGGCCGGCTGGGTCATGTCCAGGGTGGTGAGGCTTCGTGGGGGACCCCCACCAGGCAGCAGCCGTTCCAGGACACTACCCTGGCCCGCCCCTCTTACCACCAGCTGTGGGCCCTCCTATGGAGCAAGAAAAGGCATACACATACCAAGCAAGGGTACCAAATGGAGAAAGAAAGTGGAAAAATGTAAAAATAAATATAGGATAAATGCGAAGTCTGGCCTTGTGCGAAAAGAGTTGTACTTTTTTCTGTCTTTCAAGAGTAACTCAAGACTGTTTCTTCTTAATGTACTGCCTACCACTGGCCCAGTGTCTCAGACTTGCTTGAGCTTATATGTTGGCCACCTTGACTACTGCCTACATCATCACTATCATTATCTCTGTTACCATCATCCACATTATCTCCTACCACCAACATTATAGTTATCAACGGAATTGCTAACACTACAACCCTCACTGCAGCCAGCATTACCACTACCGCCCCTCCCACCACGCCAACTACCACCACTCACCAGGTCGTGGGTCATTGATATCTGGCTGTTGTGATCGTTCTCCACAATGGTGTATGGAGACCAGGCCTGTGCCTCCAGCAGCCCATCATCGTCATCAGTGTCGGAGGATCCTCCGTCATCAGTCAGAAGGTTGACAGTCACTAGCAGGCCGGCCAACGCCAGTGCTGCACACACAATTTCCTCATAATAAACACATCTGGAGTAAAATATTGTAATTTCTAACTAATATTCTTTATTGATGAATGTCTAAATGTTTTAGGTACAAACTACGTTTCAATTATTATAAATAATTATAAAAATGTTGTCTAACACTGCATCAAGGTGAGGCTCTCCCGCTCTTTCCCTGGTCATGTACGAGGACGAGCTGTATTGCCATCACGTGCAAGGACCAGCTATTTTTCCTGATCATGTACAGGAACCAGCGGTGTTGACCTAGTTAAGTATAGAGACAGCTGAGTTGCCCTTGTCATGTATATACCTTGGGTTGTAAGGTGGTAACACCTATTAGCCAGCATCAGGTCCCCTCTTGCCTGAAGTTTACGTAACTATGTCTTATTCCTTTATTTTCTGCTACTTTGTACGTGTCTGGTGTCCAGGTAAGGGTAGGTAACTGTACACACTCTCGGGTAGAGTGTGGGTAGGTCTACCTGCCAGAGAAAGTTTTGTTGGTGTAAGTGGTATGGCAAGAGCGGGAGCAGCAACTTGCCAAGGACAGACATGGGAGCCCACTAGTGTAAAGGTCCCTTCGCGTGCCATCAAGTAGGTACAAACAACCAAGTAATTACCTGAAAAGATGAGTTTGTAAGCACCTCTGGGTCGGCGGGGGCAGGTGACAACCATCCTGCCCATCAGCCGGCCTTCCTCCTTCAGCCCATCACCACTCCCGCTCTGAAATAATTTGATTACTCCTCTAACCTATGATATAAATTTTTATACCACAGACAGCGATTTAGTAAAACAGTAAAGCAAATGGAAGGGGACAGTTCTATCATAGTGTGAAGTCTGCAATTCAGGAAAAATTAAAAAAAAAAAGTGCCACAAACCTAATTTAATGTAGTTAGTGAAATTTTCTCATTTTCTATTATAGTAAAATAGAAAGTTGAAGGTAAAGAACACGGTAAGACCACACAATGTCCAACCATTCGTACTTTTGTACATGATATATCAAACAAAAGAAAATATATGCAAATACTGGAAAAATAAAAGCTGCACAATAAAACCCACAGAGGAGGAGAATTGCATTGGGAAGCAATGCAGTCAGTCGGTCAGTACAAGATATGAGGGGCTGTAACAGCCTTCATGTTCCATTCTCAACGAGTCAAACGCCTCGAGTTCCTATATATACAGTAAAACGAGTATAGTGAGCATTATCGTAGAACAGTATAGCAGGTGACTTGGTTCCCTTTGGGTGGTGTCTCTTGCAGCTATCGATCTCTCTATCTTGGGTGTTATCACAACAGGTTCTCCCGTTACAGGGTTGCTGTACGTGAATGATCAAGGACAATAACTCGACAAACATAATACAGCCATGTATTACCTAAGCTCATAAAACTTCAAAACAAAGTGTCCTGAAGTCCTTTGTTTGTCCATTAGTTATCCGCTAGTCCTACAGCCATCCACTTATCCTGAACTCCTCCACTAATCCAGTAGTCATCCTCCTGTCCTGGAATCATCACTTGTCCTGCAGTCATCCACTTCTCTTGGATTCATCCACTTGTCCTGTATATTATCCACTTGTCCTGGAATAATTTACTTGTCCTAGAACTAACAACTTGTCCTGGAATCATCTACTTGCCTAGAATCATCTTGTCCTGGAATCATCTACCTGTCCTCATGTCCTGGAATGATCCACTTGCCCTGCAGTCCTCCATTTGTCCCTCCAGGGTGGCATCATCTCCGGCGACATTTCTGCTGTAGGAGGTAGGGCGAGGGGTGAGGTGCGGGTGGGGATGGATCGATCATTCCCGCCGCGCGCCACTTGACCGGCTTCCCGGGAGGTCTCTCCTCCCTCCTCCAGGCCCAGGGTGATGCGCCTCCACCTCCTGGGCCCCACATCTTTAAAGGCCCCCCCATACTTGACTTATTACGACCCCGTGTTAATGACCTTCCATACGCTGATACCGAGGGATTCAACAACCACGTTGCCAGCAGAACCTTTTGATGACATGTACTTGAGTTACTGAAACCTTACATGTTGCTAGCATTGTGTTGATGACATGTTCTTAGATTGTATTTAATGTCTGGTGTTACTGTAGTGTGGAATAATGACGTGCGGATGAATAAGTTGATGAAGGATTGTGTTCGCTGTTGAGTTTTTGTTCTAACAACGTTATGTGTAACAATGCTCTGTTTAGCGATGTTATGTTGATTTATGTTGACAACAGATGGAATGAATATGTGTAATATCCTTACACTTACATTAACAAAATTATGACTAAGATGCAAAAGTGATGGAAAAACTGAATAAGTTGTGATGATGACAATAAAGATGTGAGGCAAGTCTTAAAAGAGAAAAGGCTACAATAGGAGATTATATTCGAGAATTGGAAAGGGTTTAATCAACAGTGTTGAATTACAAGAATACACTAGTGAGGTTGCTGTTGGTGTGGAACTCTATGTTGATCCATCATATTTCAATTAGATTAATTATACTGAATAAATGTTGCCGTACTCATAAACCGAAGAAATGTACGTTGAGGGGATGACTGTATGTTGACGTGTTAATAATTCATGGATAACAACCACATAAATACATTACTGATATACAAAATTATGTTACACATTGATATTTGCTTCTAGATATAAAATTCATTAGCGGGATCTCAAAAAAAAAAAAAAAAGTGATATGAAACCAAACCGAAGCTAGGAAGAAAGTCTATCCGAGGATGATGATGATGGGTAACACTGGGAACATAGGGGAAGTAATGGGCTATACTGTGATACTGCTCCACACCACCATACACGAGAAATCGACATAATATATAAAACAAGAGGACATACTTGCAGACAAGAACAAGGCTAAAGGGAGTGTCACTTACTAAACAATCCTATCAGACATGCATAGTAACACGCTGCTAAAAACACAACAAACATGGTCAGAAATGTTGAAGACCACAAGGGCTGGAGAATATACTGGCAGGACAGTTGCGCAGCCCAGCGAGGCAGAGGGCGGCCTCTCAACACCGGTGTTGGTGGCTCAGGTTGCTTTCTTGCCTCCCCTTCGATGCACCAACACACGATTACTCTCAAACAGTATGTGTGACGGATACTAAGATAAATTACATGGCTAGGAAGGTTGGCACAACATTGATGGAAGGTGGAAAGCACGGGGAATCTGAAGTACACATACACTCTCCAACACCGTGTGGCGAAGACTTGTCACTGAGGCTGAATGAAGCTTCCTTTTATCTGATTGGGTGAGGGGAACTGCTGCTGCTGCTGCTGGTTAGGAAGTAGTGAGGTGAGGTTTTTCTCACTTTAGTTCCTCCTAAATAATTGACATCTGTTAAAACCGTGTATTGCGGCGTTGTTAAAATAGGTGAAATAAGTCAAAATTTAGTGTGATAAACTCTCTAAAGTTGGATTAATTAGGTCAGTTGTTAGGTTAATTGAGATTATTTCATTTATATTGGAAATGTGAATTTACCAAGTTGGGTTAGATTAGATAGGTTACCTTAAATATTTTCATTAGTTATATCGATAAAATTTCAATTTAGGAGAGCCAGTCTTTCACCGCTGGTATATGGTTTATAATGATTATTCTTTTTTGACTACGATTCTAAGTAAGGTAATTGTGATCGATCGTGATGAGGATCATCAGGGAAATAGGAAATTATTAAAGTAAATCTAGGGGAAACATTTGTAGAAATCTAGAAACCTATGAAAAATTACCCTAGCCTCCCCTACAAACTAAATTTACATTTTCTTACCTTTATTGTGTTATACATCGTGTTATAGATAGTTAATGAGATGGGCTTGATCATTGCACTCAGTTGCCCGTGCCACCTCAGCTACCATAGAAAAATATAAACGTGTGATATTTACAACGTTGCTGTTTTTAGCGCTTACTGCTATCTTACAAATACGTTACCTCCACAAGTTATTCTTCATTCGTCTTGGATAAATTAAGGTTTATATTAGTTTTTTGTTGTATTTTATAAATCCTGACTGTTATTTTGTTTCATAAGAAGAAAAGATACATAATGTAAATGCAATGTATGTCGGTGTTTGGGAGACCAGCATACTGAGAGAACTATGGAGAAATAATTTTTCTTAGGCCATGAATCTTTCCTATTATATCAAACATCGTTCAACCAACTCATATGAACACAACTTAGACAATTTAAATAGCATACAGTGTGTTATTATGGTATATTTCAACTTATTTTGGCACATTTTGTGGTTTTGTCACAACAGTGGCGGGTGTGTCCCCTAGTCCATGTGTTACTCGGAATATGGGCGATTTTTCTGCATATAGCAAAGAAAATAAAAAAGATGTTTCCAATGCTAAGGCAGGGTGAGTAAGGTCTTATTGGGCTCTATTTATTTGTACAAGTGATTCATCTTGTTAAACGTTAAGCAACCCTTCGTTTTCCCTATTCTCCATAAAGCTTACCATGTCTCTTAATCATCTTAAAACAACGGCAAATATACGCCAATCCCGCTACCATACTTTATATCCTACAAACACTAAACTACACCATTAAAACACTCGCTCATATTCAAGATGGGGCCGCCTGATGCCCGGGGAAAGATATCCCTGATGACTAACAATTTTTTCAAGAAATTAACACATAATGTAGCTTACAGAAGGTTAAATTTACTATGAAATATTCATTATTAGTGAATATACAGTAAATATATGACATGATTGTTTAAAGAATCTTTACTATAGTTTCTCATCTGGATAAACGTTGGCATGTAAACATATAAAGTTATAAACATTCTGGCTCTGTCGAGGCTGAGGGTTTCGTAGGGAGTGTGTGTAAAGGACGCTTCTAACCCCGGAAGGTTGATTGTTTTTTTATATTGTTGTTGGTCATCACTGAACGGGAAAGATGAGTCAGGACGTGACAGTTGACGCCCTGCCTTATATCGACACAGGTTATGACGAACCCGGCGTCAGGGAGGCGGTAAGTCTTGCTGGCCTGTTGACCCACACCTTACGGTATCTTGAGTTTACTTAATGAATACCATGGCATTATGCATAAGTATTGATGTTAATTGAAGTAGTTTTCACCTTCATTCACTTTCACCAACTAATATATTATTTGGGATATTTTAGGCTATTGCAATGGTGGAGGATGAGAAGAAGAGATACCGACCCACAAAAAATTACCTGGAGCACCTTCCTGCACTCACATTGAATGCCTTTGAGGTTGGTCCGCAAACTGACAAACTTATGTTTGCATTTCTTCATAGTGAATTTGTGTCTGCAGTGCTTATCTCATGCTCCACCCGTCTTGTTTCTCCACCTTCCCTTTGTTGTACATCATATGCTTCGTAATTTTTTTTATTAGATAATTCAGTGTTTTGCACACTATGAAATGTAGTGATTTATGTTTTAAACACCTCAGTTAGTTGATAAGTTTTATGTATAGTTCAAGTACGTATATTTCTCATCTTCCCTGTGTTGTAAATATAGTAATTTGTTACGTTATGCATGGTAAGCTGTTTTTGTTGTTAATTAGGTTGGCCGTGATTCCCACCTGTCAGCAGATATACAAAAAATGGAATTGCTACTTATTTCTGTGTCGTTTGCTTTAAGGAATGTATAAGATTCATGAGAATTTATTTAACTTTTTATGATGAAATTCATGATCTTGTCATTACTTTATAACTCTAATTAATAAAGCTAATATGTATATTGAAAATATTTTGAAATCATAGTACTTTTAAAATGTTTAAAAGGTTCTTATTTAAAGATAATCTTGTGAAAACTGATGTATATTGAGATCATGTGATTGGAAAAGTTTCAATATTTTGGTCATACTGCTGCTTTCTATATTGTATAAAGCAGCTGGGAAGAATTTCATGTTTGTTATGACATACATAACAAATTCCCCATAATGTATATTGAAAATGTAAAAGCACACTAATAACACTTGTCGCTGATGCAGATGCTAAATTATAACATATCACTGAGCACACACCTTGGCCATCACACAGTTTATGCCCCATACTGAACAGACAATTGTATAAATTATATGACAGGTATCTTGTGTTGAACAGTCAGAACCTGATCCTTACATGTTACTGTAGCATTTATTAGAATGTTAAAACCCTGTCAACACATGAAGAGGCAAAGTTACACAGGGATATAAACTCTCAGAGCTAATTTAACAGGGCACTTACCATGACTCCCCTACAAAGGATTTTTTTTTTTTTCACTAGAGGATTAAAGAAATACTAGTTAATCAAAGTTGGAATTGAAGTACCCTCTCAAGAAAAGATCCACATAATGAAGGAAATAATGGCCAGCAGGGAATGCAAAGGGAATGAATTGTGGAGTGGTAGAGTGGGTCAAACATAATACTTTGAGATGGGAGATGTTTTGGGCATGTGGAAAGAATGCAAGACTGGGACTTTGTAAGGAAAGTGTATGATAGTACAATTAAAGGGTCGATGAGAGAGGAAGACCATCAGTGACATAGCCAAATAGAATGGAAGAATACTGTAGGGAGAAAAATGGTGGAAGACTGTATGGAATGGTGTATGCAAGGGAGGCATGTAAGGACAGGGATAATTGGAGACTGTTTTGCTGTGGCTATTCCTTGATGGGAGTTTCCTGAGGGAACGGGCATCAGAGATGTAGATAGATAGGTAGTGGCCAACAGTATGGATATGCTGAGCAGTGTGCTTGAACATTAGTCAAGAAACATCTCAGGAATTTCCTGTGCTTGACAATATTCACTTACTCATGTTTGAATAAGATCTTAATACCATGGAGAGAGGAAGAAATTGTTTCCATGTCATGTATGATTAATTATTATTTGACTCAGACAGAAGTGATGCGTTGTGAGTTTGAACGTGTAGCTGCTCGACAACCAATGGACACACTGAGCATGAAGCGTTATGAGCTGCCGCCACCACCTCCAGGAAAAATGACAGATGTTGCAGCCTGGAGTGAGTGTGTGGATAACTCAATGGCTCAGTTGGAACATCAGGCAACCAGGTATGCTCATGTTGCAGAAATTAATTACATACATTTAGTTCCTAATTAATGAGATTGGTGGTAATTCTAAATGAGTGGAGTGAAGTAGATGTGGCAGTTGAATTATGTTTTTATAGATGGGATGTAACCTGAGATAAGAGCAAGGTAGGTTGATAGTGGTGTACACCTGAACCATGTTTCCCTTTGACCAGTTTGCAGACTTAAGATGAGGACTCCAGTTTATCAGAATTAACTCCCACAAAGATTGCATGAATGTACATCATCCACAAATTGTGACTGGGAGTGGAGGTAAAGGTAAATTAAGGTAACTGAAATATTAATACTGTAATTATGATTATAAAATTTACTGTTGGTTCATATGAAAGTGTGTCTGTTTTGTACCTATGCACATCCGTTATGCACAAAGGAACAATTTAGAACACATTCATGCATGCATGTTTTGTGCATTTGAACTCGTGTATCATGAACATGGGGTGAGTGTTATGCAAATCATTTTTATGGGGTGACTGTTATGGCAAATCAAATCACATATGTGGGGTTACAGTAACAGCAAGACATCCTTCCTTGTGGCTCATTGGTGGAGGTGCAGCCAGAAAAATTAGAAATTTAGTGCTGCATGTACCAGACTGCTGAGTATACATTATACACAAGAAACCTGAAATTAGAGCAAATTATATATTTTATAACTTGGATGTGGAGCAGATATATTAATGTACGAACTAACAAAATAGATTCCAATTATTGGAGATTGTATTGTATATACTGAAAAGTAAGGTCTCTAACAGTAAGATAAACACAGTTATATTGAACTACCAAACAAAATAGTGACCGGAAGTTGTAAGTTAGGTTAAGGTATGTACAGTTAGGGTAAAACAGTTTTTATAGAAGACTGAGAACAAAAGAAGTGTGGTATTCTCCATCTCAGAACCAGAAGGATTACAAAATAGTTTATTAAGATTATTGTTAAGGTAATTCTCTCAGTATGAGAGAAAAGCAACAGGTGGAACCATTTAAGCAGAATGTGTTTTGGGCTCGCTAAATGATTATAAGTTAGCGCTAACCCTAACTTCTTCAGCCATGTAAAGTATGCAGTTAATGCCAGAGTTTACCTGGACAGTATTTTTTCTTCTGTGGAATCCTGTCATAATGAATACCTGTTTGATGGATATAATCACACCTTTTGTCCACATGTATATGTACTATCTTGAAAGATAATTTTAACAGATTATTATGATAGTAAAGTAGTTAGTTAGGAATGCTGATAGTAAAGTAGTTAGTCAGGAATACAGATAAATAACTTTTAAGCCTCTCAGTAAGCTGGATATGATTGTGCAGATATCATAGGAACCAATAATGACTGAATTTAAAAGAAAAATATGTTATGTTTCATGTGTGGCTGTTGTATCCATCACTACTGGGTATTGAAACTTTTGGTAAATGAAATCCTTAGTTAAGGTTCTTCCCATTACACCTTCTTATGAATATAGGAAATGACATCAGCATATAGACCTTAAGAGATTGAGAGCATAAGGAAATGATGTATGGAGTATGGAGGTGGTATGATGTAGAAAGAACAGATTAAGAAATCTATCTCTCTGTCTATATCCCTGATGCCCATTCCCTATGGGAACTCCCTCAAGGGACAGCCGTGGCAAAAGAGTCTCCATAATTGTTGAACAGCAGTGCTGCTCCTTAGCCTTTAGTGCCTCACCCCTGAAAGGCTACTGACAGAAGGCAACTCAAGCGTAATGTTTTCAGAGGCTCCTACGTAATGTTCCTGTGGACTACTTCTACCTAAAGTGTCTACTTCATATTCCTGCCTAATTTTACAGCCTTCTACTACCTAATGCTTCCAGCTAATGCTTGTACCCACTACTACTTACTAATATTTCAACCGAAAGCTCTTATTTAATGTTCCTACCTAATACTTTCATATATTGCTCCTACCATTTTGCCAAAATGCAGGGATACCACATAGTGGTCGCTGCAGGAAAATCTTGAGTTGTGAAGAATGAGTTGTGTGAGTTAAGTTCTTTCAAGTGTTATTTTTGACAAGGAGAGATTGTATGTTTGTGGACAGAGTACCAGCAGTCCATGTGTGAGTGAGGCAGAAAGAAAAGACAGTTACCTGAATTAAAAGCGTGCAGCATGACAGCTACTGAAGTGCTGGCTTGCAGTGCAGCCATCAGTTACCCTCCCAATACATAGATGGGTAGTACTGGTATGGTGGGTAGAACTGGTATTATACCTCCCTTGTTGGTTATTGGGCAAAAAAACAAATACCATGAACTATTACTTGCAATTTTTGGTATTTTTGTGAAGGTAATAGATTTTCTTGAAAACCTCAATAAAAGGACTAATTTTCATGCTGAATAGGAATCTGGGATTGAAATATATGTTGGGGTCATTAAGGCCTCTGATTATTTAATTATTACTTTTTTGAAAGATTCTGTGATTATTTACTTCGTATTTGTTGCGTATCTGTTACCTTGTGGAAGCACTGTGATGTATTTTCCATGATCATTTCAAGTACAGAAACACTTGCATGTCTCATATTTAAATTTGAAAGCTAAAGAAAAATTCCATGAACTTTTTTACTATCCGTATTTGCCATTTCCTTCATAAGCAAGGTAACATTTAGAACAGAGGGCTGAGCCATAGAGGGAAAATCCTCACTTAGCCCCCTTCTCTGTTCCTTCTTATGAAAAAATAAAAACAGGAGGGGAAGATTCCCTGCCCCCGCTTCCTCCCCTTTTAGTCGCCTTTTACGACACGCAGGAATGTGTGGGAAGTATTGTTTCTCCTATCCTTAGGGATATGAACTATTACCTGCAATTTTTGGTATTTTTCTGAGGGTAATAGAGTTGATTGAAAACCTCAACATATTGACTGCTTTTCATGCTGAATATGGATCTGGGGTTGAAATATATATTGGGGTCATCAAGACCTGTAATTATGCATTTGAAGGTTACTCTTTTAGAAGATTCTGTGATCATTCTCTTATTTATTGCATATCTGTTGGCTTGGGAAAGCATTGTGAAATATTTTCTATGATTATTTCAAGTACAGAAGCATTTGTTTATCTTATATTTCAATTTTAAAGCAAAAATTTCTTTGGGGTAAAAAAAATTCCCTGAACTAATACCTGCAATGTTTGGTATTTTCCTGAGGGTAATAGATTTTCTCAAAAATCATATTATAAGGACTATTTTTGAAGCTGAATTTGAATCTGGGGGTTGAAGTATATGTTAGGAGTCATTAAGGCCTGTAAATAAGTATGTAATGGTTATTATTTTAGAAGATTTTCTAATTATTTAGTTTGTATTAGCTACGTATATGTTGACTTGGAAAACCATTGCAAGGTATTTTCTGTTATAATTTCAAGCATAGAATGGTTTTATTATATATATATTTCAATTTAAAAACGAAAAGGTTTTGGATGTAAAAATACCCAGAAGTATTACCTGCAATTTTTGGTATTTTTGTAAAGGTTATATATTTGCTTGAAAACCTTTATAAAAGGACTATTTTTTTATGCTGAATACGAATCTGGGGTTGAAATATATCTTGGTGGTCATTGAGGCCGGTACTTCAGTTTTTAGTTGTTATTCTTTTAGAAGATGCTGTGATTGTTCGCTTCATATTTATTGCATGTCTGTCAACTTGGGGAAGCATCATGAAGTATTTTCTATTATTATTATTTCAGTTACAGAAGTGTTTTCTTATCTTGCATTTTTTTTTTTTTTTTTTTTTTTTGGG
>JAYMFT010216274.1:0-11428 GCA_038088735.1 Panulirus argus
CTCTCTCTCTCTCTCTCTCTCTCTCTCTCTCTCTCTCTATATATATATATATATATATATATATATATATATATGCATAAGAGGAAGTGGTTAAAGCTACTGACTATGAGGTACGCTCGGACTCACCTTGTCTTTGTTCCTGGGTGTAGCAAGCAATCGGCCCGCACCTCACCAAGATGATTACTCCCTTCTTAAAGCCCCTTGATAAATGTTCAGCTAGTGTGAGTTGGGGTATACGTATACACACACAGTATATGTATGGAGTGCATACGAGAAGACCGCGCCATCTCAGCTGCTACAATGATACACATGTGTAAGATGAAGAGGAAAAAGAAGTTGTAGAGAAAATCCCCCTCTGAACTGACATTCAGCAAACTGATCATTTATTATTGATACAACGGCCCGCTCGCAAACAATACAACCTGTACTTTACCAACAATACATCGCTCCCAATACAAAATAAAAATGGATCTTGTAAACCTCCCTTCATCATATCCTACGAGATTATTTTCATTGTTTATACTTAATTACATTTTTCGTACTCATATGAACACTCAGGACCCCTCAGATTTCTTGGTCAAACAAAGGAAGAACTGCGGGCGGGGTAGTACGCTCTGTTATGCAGGAGGACTAACCTGAAGTAGCTGCTGTTGTGGTAGGAGCGGCGGCATCCTTGGGACTCTTCAAAAAGGGTACTCGAGTCTCTGTAGGACTTGTACTACCACCCTCTTCATGGATGGAGGCGACAGAGAAAGGATTCTGAACGCATTGCGTCCTCGCTACACCCATAAGAACTGTTGTATTTGGTACATCTAAACACATGCGAGATGCATGAGTTCTATGTACGTGGCTCTATGTAACCATCCCTTCCTCCCTCCCTCCCTCTCTAGTCTTCATGAAGGTAATGTAAAGGAGCTGCGACGAGAACACATGTAGAAAGTTTTAATGGGGTTTAGATTTATGGCTGGAAGGCGGGGAGAAGGATGCGTCATCTGAAAGGAGGGGAGGATACATTATCTTTCCCCAGGGTTTTTGTGTGCTCGTCGTTTTGCCCTTTTCACACCACGTCTTGGAATATGAGAAAAAAAAGAAAAAGGGAGGTGGTTTTCCGAGAATCACTGAGACACGTGTGAGAGAAATGTTTTTTACTCTCTTTCAGCACAGGAAGTAGAAGCAGTACATTGTCACTAACTCGGCCTTCCCTGGGCAAAGATGTATTAGTTATCTACGAGTCTTTCCACTCATTGCCTTATCTCTTATCAATTCAATGTAATGTTATCTTTGGGGCGTCTCCCTGTTGGCGGAACTGACCACCAGTGAAGAGTCAAATGTGTTATTCATCTCCCTTCTCCCTGAGAGGCTTGGCCACATAGGGATGTACAGAAGAGTTATTCAGGCGTGTTCTGCCTCTGAGAGATCTGGCATCTAGTGAGAGACAGTGTTGTTATTCAGGCGTCGCCTCCATTATAGTTCTAGTCTCCCTGGGAGATCTGGTCTCCAGTGAGAGACAGTGCCATCTCCCTTTACAGTTGTCCTTATCAGTAAATACACAGCCTTACGCTTCTTCTGTCCACCTCTTTCGTTACCAGATGACTACAGAGCAAGTCGCCATGTTTGTGTCACTTCTGAGGGGAACCTAGGTCTCTATTGAATAAAACATGACTTTTTGTAAACATCTCCTCTCGTCGAGGAGCAAGACCTCCAGTAGACACTATTCCTGGAAATGTATCTTACTGTTGGAGGTTATTATGTCCTATATATGTAAAAGTGTATATTTGTATGTGTGTGTGTGTGTGTGTGTGTGTGTGTTTTAGTGATATGCTTGCGATATATTCTTCCATATATTGACAATATATTACGTCTGCATCCTCAGTTTGTGTGAAAGATTGAGTTACGAATGAAAGATAGACATACCATATAGTTCCCCAGTGCAGACTCCATCAAGTTTGCCAACATCACGGACGAAAAATTAAAATCGACGAAAGATCCTGATGAATTCCTCGAACTTTGAGCACCACGTATGTTCATTAGCCAGTGAAACAGAATAAAAAAACTGTTCCCTCGCGAAATAATAAACGCATGTGTCTAGATATCAATAGAACGCCAGACATTACGGTTGAAAAACGCTCCACACAGAGGAGAGAAAAAAGACCCATACTTATCATTCATTAGTGATCCACCTCGCTCGTCATGAACACTCGTAGTGGGGAAGCGAAATGCTCTGGTACCAAAATATCGAAGCGTCGTTGATTTTCTACCTGTCAGCCGACCGTGACCCCCTGCGTTGCAAACTTTCCCTCAGTATTTAGCGTATTTTCAAATAAGTAAGTTACATATTTTGATAATATAATGTCAAAAAGAAAAAGGGAACTCATCGATGTATAAGACTATGCCAAAATATGTATCGAACGTGAGAGGAGATTTTGATATGCGCCCCAGGGACTGGAAAACCCCTCCTCCCCCATCGCCCAAACCAACTTGTACAGACGAGCCTCCCAAAAATATTCTTTCGCCGAGTGAACGCCGTCAGGCCCCTGTCACGCCCCGATGCCAGAGGCCATGACTTTGATGACAAACTGCTGAGGGAGGAGAGGGGAAAAAAAAAAGAGGGGAAGTCTCACATGACTGAAAAGTGAGAATTTTCCCCAGCAACACTGACGCGTCTAATGGACAGAGGAAATGATCCATGCTATTGGCCGACGTTAAATGATCTGTGCATGCCTGGGTTTATTTATTGGGTGACAGAGAATAGTTCTTTGGGTACGTTTTCTTCCTCTGTATATGTAGCTATTGTTAATCTACTTTATGCATATATATATATATATATATACAGATAGATAGATAGATAAATAGATAGACAGACAGACAGATGGATAGATAGATAGATAAATAGATAGATATCTGGACGAGGGTCTTTATTTCTTTTCACGACAAACTTTTGTGTGTAGCTCCAATGTCCGCCATCAGTGTCTGACACTGTAAGGTTCCAACATACACAGATTAACAACTTAAACCTAAATCGGACAACCATATAATGAGAAAAATGAAACTTATTTCAGAAACCTAGACACAGACTTTCCACCCTTTGCTCTGCGTATTTTTAGGGCGTGTTTGGATGAGGAAGTACAATCAATAATTTAAACATCCACTGACAGGATGATACTTCGATGCATTTCAGTGTATAACAATTCTTTCCCGAGAATCAGTAAGACAGATTTTCTTCACACGAACGGGAAATGTTGCAATTCATACACACACACACACACATGTTCTCAGCTCTGTTGTGTGTAATCAGACACAGGAAATGAAGCTACAGACAATGAAAATCTTGAGTTTTAAACAGCTGTAGCAGGTGTTAAGCTGTTATATGCTGTGAGAGACTGCTAGCACCTTCTAAGTCGTAAATGTCAGGAGAGAAGGGACATTCTCTTGTAGTGGTTCGAGACAACCAGAGCTCCTTTGGCTTGGGACGCGCCGCTCGAAAGGTTTACAGGGATGATTCCTGAATGTCAGCCACATTCGATAAACAATCGTCTTCCTGACTTAGCTGAGACATTAGCCAGTTTCCGTCACGTCCCTCTAGAGGGCCAACTAGTTTGCAATAAACGGCAGAGCAGTCAAAAAAGTCGGTGAGCATCATTTACCGACTTGGACCCCTGATCTAGGAAGGATAGACCTAAACACCAGGAAGGTTCGAGTGGAGGGGGGGAAGGTGAGGTGAGAAGCAATAGTTATGACATTCATTCACGTCAGGAACCAAGTCCACATAAGAGCAGGAAGGGGAGGGCATCAAGTGAGATGGACGGACCCGATAAAGACTTTGGGGAGACTCTAGGGTGGAACGGATGATGTGGATAACACGAAAGGCGAGAGAGAGGACTAGGGAGGAGGAGACAGAGGGAGAGGACAAGTGAGGAAGTGAAACTTTCGAGTCTGAGAGCAGTCACACCTCTAGTATAACCTTCGCAGAAAATGCGTATATGGGTGATACATTGTAGAGCTCCCATAAAGACTTCTGCAGAGTGAACAGGGAGCTTGGACAGCATGCTGCCATGTAAATAAGGAGTTCGAACAGCATGCTGCAGGGTGAACAGGGAGCTTGGGAGGGTATGATTTCTAGGGAACATAAGAACCTAATTCTTCAACCAAGATATACTGGCAAGGCAATCATAGCTGGTGAAAGCTGAGGTGATTACAAGAAACCTTTTGACACATCTTCCGAGCGATCTGGTAGAGGAGAACGCCTTGTTACCTGGTAGAGGAGAACGCCTCTGGAACCTGACCCGAGTCCAGGAGGGACAAGAACCACGTTTTCTATTGATGGAAAGGAATGTTTCCAGACAAGCTCTTCATTCCAGGCTGCTTTCCCTATCAATGAAGATCAGCTCATGGGAAGGCCAAACTTTTTTTTTCTTTTTTTGCGGGAGGGATGTGACCTGCGCTAGGGTCACAAGGCCTGACAGTAAGTCTCTGTGACCAAACGTGACCTTGGCAGTGGGAGGCCGTGACTCTGCTGTGTGCATGGGAAAACGATATGGATGGGAGGAACGTTCGCCCATAAATGTCTCAGCTACGAAGGGAGAACCACAATGCCTGGCCCCTGGCGTGGAAAGGATACCCAAGGCCAAACAGCTACAAGGAGGAGCATCGGATAATCTACGACCACTTGAACAGAAGATAGTGTTTGGGAGCGAGAGAGACTTACCCTTCATATGGGTGGCATATAGAACTAGCATTTTACCGAAAACACGAGCTAGATTCTATGATACTTCCTTCTATCTACAAGTGAATTACACGATACAGTCTTATGAATGTTGCTTGAGTCAGTAAATTGGCTGAAGCCTCGCATATACAGGAATAGAGCACTTGTTTCTTGCCCAACAAGCACACTGTACTGTTGCTTCTTTATTCTTAAATTCAGTTCTTTTCCACTTTGTCTCGAGTTATCTTTATAGCACTCTTTGCTTGGTATCTGGCAAACTTTTTATGAGCAAGTTCCTCCCTGTATTACTGCTCTTGAATGCAATGTTGGTATCAAATTCCGTAAGTAGTTGGGGCAGTTCCCAGGAAGTTGCTGGTATGAGATTCCTTGGCTTTTGAGCTGAAAACACATTTCTGACGCTATACAAGGATATGTTAATGAAGGTCTTCGGGTACTTTAAGAACGATGCAATTTCTTAGGCTTTACTGACTTCACCATAAAGAATTTCTGGACTGCAAAATGCTTTGCGCGCGAAGCAGCATTGAGGTGAACACGAACTGTTGTACTTTATCCTGGTGAGCTGAGCAAATGTGAACGTATGAACGGATACTTGTATGCTTCCCCAAAATGCTGAACTTGAACTCGTTCAAACGTCTGTGCACCATGACATCCAAGAAAGGTAGGGTTCCCTCATTCTCTTGATATGTCTAGGGAGAAAATCACCGATGTCTTCAATATTCAACCACATGCAAATTAAGTCATCTCCATAAAGAAACCTTTATATGCCTGTGGGTATGACTCGGAGAATTTTAAATTCGAAGAACTCCAACTAGAGATCACTCAACTTGGCAGTAAATCAGAACGAATGGGCATACAGGGGTCGACGTGCTGCCAATGGACTGAACCAGGGCTATGTGAAGCAGCCGGGGAATAAATTTGTTCTACCTGTAAACTTGCACGGGAACTCCAGTATTGCTAAAGGACGAATACCATAGCTTCCTAAGGTTAATAACCTGATCCAGATCTAAGAGCAGTTTGGCAAAGGTATCTGGATGAGGGAACTGTTATAATTCACTACCTATGATAACTAGGCAACTTAATGATATAACCCAATACCTCCATGTTCAAGTCTGTCACCCTACCACGAAAATACATAATTACACTTCCTAAAAACGCTTCCATCTTGTACGTAACAGGCGTCTGAAATAAGCACTACCCCTACACAAGCAGTGGCATTGGTTCCTGATTGTAAATCGGATGTCGACTGTTAAGAAGCCTCAGAAATCACAGTTTCGTTCTTCGTCGACGAGTAAGATCCCAGAAAATCGTTGAATAAAGTGAATACGTATCGCAGTTCCTCTCAGAATCTGAGTATGAAATATTTACGTCTGATTCTAAAGACAGACACGCGAGGGTCTCCTTCAGGTACCAAAGACTCCTCCGTAGGTGATGAACAGAAATACGTGGCGAGCTGTCCAGGGTGATACGTGGTGTCGGGGGATGTTGATCGGGATGGGGAAATATGGTGGGGAGTGGGGAGTGGGGAGCAGTGAGGGCAGACTGGGGAGTATAGAGGAGCGAGTGGGGCCGAGAGCAGCGGGAGGGGGGAGGAGGAGGAGGAGGAGGAGGAGGGAGGGAGGGGCAGGTGGGAGGAGGGGGAGAGGAGGACGATTGATGACTGGGAAGGATGCGGGTGGAACCTGAGAATCGATGGCTAGGAAGGCAGAGGAGGAGGAGGAGGAGAGGGCGAGGGTGAGGAAGTGACGTATCCTCTTCCTCTCCTCCTCCCGCTGCTCTCGACCACACTAGCTCCTCTATACTCCCCAGTCTGCCCTTATTGCTCCCCACTCCCTACCATATCTTCCCATCCCGATCAACATCCCCCGACACCATGTATCACCCTGGACAGCTCGCCACGTATTTCTGTTAGTCACCTACGGCGGAGTCTTTGCTACCTGAAGGAGATCCTTGCGTGTCTGCCTTCAGAATCAGACATAAATATTCCATACCCAGTGTCTCTGAGGGACTGTGATACAAATTCACATTATTCAATGATATTCGGGAATCTTACTCATGAATTATACATCGCATCACGTCAATGTAAAAAAAAAAAAAAAAGAATCTTTTTTTTCATTCTTCTCGTCGACGGAGAATATATATAAGAACTGTGGGGCTTCTTAACAGCCAACCTCATGTATACAATCAGCAATCAAGGCAGTGGATGTATGTAGAGGTAGTGTTTATTTTAAGGTGCCTCTTGAATACGGAAGACGGAATCCTTTTGAGATGAGGAGCTTGAAATATTCTGGGAAAGAAAAGTAAGAATGTATTCTCGTGGTCGGGTGACGTGGAGGTATAGGGGTTGTGTCAGCAGGCTGTCTCATCATCTTGGCTAGTGAATTATAACTAAATCTACCCCCATACGGATACGTTGGCCAGCTTTGGATCAGGTTTTTAACCTATACTGTAGTTCTCATACAAGCTTTTAGGTAACAGAGATCGATTGTTGAGAAATTATGACAAGTTGAAAGTATTCACCTTTTGCGTGAACACTCAGATCTGAGATATATGGAATAATGAAGGATGAGGAAAATGTGGAGAGATTGCTAAGTGGTCGATGGCAAAATCCATCGTTAACTGATTTTTGCAAACATTTTCATCCTTCTTTTGTTTACGAGCTTCGTGTGTTTGATAAATGTGGATTTCTCTCTTGATGTTTCTCCTTTCAAGATGGAAGCAATATTCGTGGGTTATGAGAGCTTTGAAGCACACTATATACTATATATATTCTTGGCTGAATGAACGAATCTTTAATTCTTTATCATTTACTAAGTATTTGTTGAGGTAGGATATGTCTAATTTCGGTTAGGGTTTCGTGGAAAATTGATGAAAAGATTTCTTCACACGGAGCCCAGATGTCTTCAAGTTCTTCGGCAATGTGGTCTCGTACAGGGGGTGGATTAGGTGGGGAGGCATTCCCGCTAGTGGAGCGGCTGTTCTCATCCACTAAGAGCGACACTCGACACCTATTCAGAGGACTGAATATCCTTTTACTCCACATGTGTCTCCGGTAAAGCTACGTGTCGTCTTCTGGTACTCGCGGCCGCATCACCCATGGCCAGCATGCCCCTTGACCTGTCAATCCATCCACCACTCTTCCATCCAGCAATCCACCTCTTTATCAACTCTTCCAGGCTCCTGACGCCCGCTTTCCCTACTGACTCACGTACTCTCATTTCCAGCTGAGTATTTGTGCCTTTTTGTGGTTTATTTGCGCATAATCCAACTCCTTTTATTTCCTTTCGTCGTTCCCTTTGCCATCTGCTTCCCTCCCCTCTGCATCGCGTCTCTTATCTATCGCTTCTGGAAGCTTTAATGTGCTGTAAGCTCATCATCAATAATTATGAAGGCCATTTTTCAACAAAAATTTACCCTTATCACGAAGCAGTTTGAATGATTAATGATCTCATGTTAATCGCTTGAGACTTAAAGAAAATCAGAAACAAAAAATGCTAAAACTTAATGGAATATCAACCACAAGAAAGTTATTTCATTTTATTGATAAGGTTATACACTTGAAATCTGAACTGAATGATCTCCTTTGTAAAAGGGAAAGATAATCTAAGGGGATCTAAGTGCGTCTGATCCTTTATATATTATAGCATTTTCAACATAGCTGTTGCACCTCTGGCCAGACCCACAGGAACCATGAGAATACGTAATAAAAAATGAGTTTTATGTAATTACTTTTAATTACTTTCAGTATAAGGAGAGAGTTATATACCTGTAAAGTCCCATCTTTGGATTCTTTTTTTTAACCAGTGACAAGATTTTTGTCATTAAGCAGCGCGTAGGGCTCACCGCAAAAAAAACTTAGAGTTCAGAACACAGAGTCGTGTGAGACACGTGTAGTCGAGTGTTAAGAGTAAGGTAGAGAGAGTATTTGTTTGTGGTCTGAATGCCAGCAACCAACTTGTGTGTGTGTGTGTTGTGTGTGCGGCTGAAAGAGAAAAAAGTACCAAGCCTGGGGGCAGGGAGGGGAACCTGACAGACACTAGACAGGCTTTTTTTGAACTTTGGCACGCCCTCAAAAGCTCTAGCAGGGGGCAGAGAATTCTGTTCTCGTTGAATAAATGTCTGAAGTGTGAGACGCCAAGAGATTTTTATGTGACCCGAAGCGTTACCCAACACTCAGCGAAATATGTGGCAACCCTTCTGGTTTGTTTATGGCTCTGGTGTTAAAAAGGTGGAGGAAGAGAATCTGGGCAACAAATGTATTTCAGTCAGACTACCTTACTTCACTCCTGTAGGCAGAACAGTGGCACATCAGGTGATGTGTTTAGTAATATTATCATTCATATTATGGCCTCAATCTGATGACTTGGGCCTGAATCATTTGGAGCCAAGACTAGTATACGTATATTACATATCTTTTTACGTGAGACAGAAAACAAGTTATAGGCCTTGACTAGCATCAGTCGATGCTCCAGTCTCCCTTTACGTTCACTTGCTCATTTTAGGTTCATTTTCAACCACTTCACTCATTAAGTGATTCATATTTGGCTATTCTAATTCTCTGTCTTTTACTTTCCTACCATCACTCACCATACCACTATGATTCACCATCAGAGTCACTGTATCACCACCACTGTCACTGAGCCACTATCTGTGTCACTGTGCTACCGGCAGTGCCAATACGCCAGCATGAATGTAACTGTGCCTTCATTGGTACAACTATGCCACCATTAATGTTAATGTGTCCTCGCTGAGGTTACTGTGTGCCGCTTTGCAACATCAGTGCCACACTGCAGTCATCAGTGCCACGCACGGTAGCCGTGCCTGAAGTAACAGAAATCGAAGGATTATTCTAACCAAAGACTCGACTTTTGAGATTGGACAAACAAAACCTTGTACAACGCATTATATTACTTTTATATTACCAGACTTTAGTCTCACGGAGATTAATCTTATCTGTCAAAGAGAGATCAACAGTGATTCACTTATTACGGTCCGAGTCGAATCACTGGAGATGCACATATGAAGGTTCATATCCGGCGAAGCCCGTCTCAATCTTTTCGAAGCAGAATCAACGCAAGTACACAACACGAGTAATTTCCCTTGTATTGTGTGTCTCGAGACAACACAGTCTGTTTCATACAGTCTCAATATCTCTCTCGGGCGAAGAATTCGTCGCGTTTATAGAGTCACTATTGTCAATTGAACAGATAGACATCAAGTCTGAATATTTTAAAGGATCTGAAGCAATGTATTTATTTCAGTGGGGTTTATTATGGGCACAGAGATGAAGGTGTGTTTGCTGGTCGTTGCTAAGGATATTTACATGGCATTTGATCTTTCAAAAGAGGAATTCTTGATCGTCTATATACACATTCTAATGCAAACATTGAATAAGCTCATCACTTAGGATTAAGTTAGAGGGACACTTCAATTTGTTTGGACTGTGTTGGATTCATTAGATAACAGCAGTGTCTTCTTAAATATCTATAAACTAATTTGAACCAAAACATTTGTAAATGTAGCCTCAAGCCGCCAGATGTGAATTTATACATAATTTCAATCTAATATTCGACAGAGGAAGCTCATAGACAAATTATTTCTTCTGGGTGTTTGATAAAGTACAGGTCGCTTTTAGCTCACCGCAGTATAGTGGATGGCTGCCTGGCAGGAATTTTTATGACCCAGGTTCGAATCTTAGGCACGGAGTTGTAAACATTTATTCATCTCTCTCTCTCTCTCTCTACCTATCTATCTATCTATCTATATATATATATTTTTCATACTTGTTCGCCGTGTCCCGTGTTAGCGAGGTAGTGCCACAAACAGACAGAGAAAGGACATCCATTCTCATGCTATCATGTGTAATGCATCGAAACCACAGCTCGCTCTCCACATCCAGACCCCACAGACCTTTCCATGGTTTACCCCAGACGCTTCACATGCCCTGGTTCAGTCCACTGACGAGCACGTCGACCGCAGTATACCACATCGTTCCAGTTTACTCTATCCAGCGCACGCTTTTCACCCTCCTGCATGTTCAGGCCCCGATCGCTCCAAATCTTTTTCACTCCATCCTTCCATCTCCAATTTGGTCTCCCCGCTTTTCCTTGTTCCCTCCACTTCTGACAGATATATCCTCCTTGTTAACCTTTCCTCACTCATTCTCACCGTCTGTCCAAAATCTCACTTACGAACATAGAATTCCTTACACTTATCTTTTCAACTTTCGTCCATTTTTGCACAGGGCGTCAAGGTCTTGGGAGTAATGTGGAACCCAACAACAATGAGCATAGCAATTAGCGTATAAAAAAAGAAAAACGCGAGAAATTCTTCTCCACACTTCCGAAGTGTCCGCCTGTGGCAGTTGTCTAAGTCTGACTCAGACGTCTCGTAGTTCCTTGGTTGAGGAGGAAAACCTTCTGAAGATTCATTCAAAGAGTTGTGGACTTCCTTCCTTCGGCTTGCCTCGGGAGTTCCCGAAGGACTCGAGTTCCCGACCGAGTTTACACCATTTGGACTGTGGCCACACTCAACAGGCAAAGATCAACTTAACGTTATAAGATAGTCTAAGAGTACATAGCATTCCAGCTGAATAATTGCAATAAGTATCCGCACACTAACAGATTCACACATGAACACACACACACACACACACACACACACACACACATATATATATATATATATATATATATATATATATATATA
>JAYMFT010216285.1:0-11428 GCA_038088735.1 Panulirus argus
CACACATATATATATCTATATATATATATATATATATATATATATATATATATATATATATATATATATATGGAGCTATCCCTTGTGTTTGTGTGTGTAGGCCAGACACTCTTACCTGCGGAGGTTATGTGTGTATGCGTTAGTTGCATTGTAGTGTGTTGATGTGAAGGGTATTGTTTGTGTATGTTTGTTAGGATGTAATGCACGTATTTTTATGTACGTTCACTAGGTCTTTGTGTGTAGAGTATATCGTGTTTGCTGGGTTGTTGTGAGAATGTTTAATGTGTTCTTTGTGTTCCCAAGTGAAGTGTGTGTGTGTGCACAGGTGGAGTGTATGTGTCGGGTGTTTTTGTACTAAAGTACTTGTCCTTTTGTTATTAGGATGGGTATCCTAGCAATATGGGGCGTGTATAGCCTACCAATTTGGAGAGTGGATAGCCCACCATATGTGGAGGGTGGATTGCGTAGAGTATGTGAATGTCTTGGTAATGTTCGGTATGTAAGAGCTTAGGTCAAGTTTAGGTGTTGGAGGTAGTTAGGTAAGTGTCATTAACGGGTACTGCAAGTGATTTTAGCCCGGAAGATTTGAGAATAACGACGATAAATGTTGGGGGAATTGACTTAAGCCTCAGACTTTTGATGACATTCTACAGAAGTGTCGTGGGTGTACAACAGGGACCCAGAGGAAGAGAGTGTTGCCACGGCAAACTTGTGGACCTCACGGAGTGTAGGAATTTTACCAGTACTCCGCAAAGTTTCACACCAGTTGTGTGTTAAGCAGCCTCCGTCAGTACGCGTGAGGAGCACCGTCTCCCTTGTCGGAGGCGGGAGGCCGTGCCTGGCTGGTTCCCGCGTTGTTCTCTCTCTTCGTGCGGGTTGTGTGAGAAGACCGGCAGCAGACTCCCCGAGCCGAGTGTTTGTTGGGAGAGTGAACGTCGGTGGAGTGGGCCAGTGTTTTGCAGGAGGTGGAATGAAAGGCGTGAGAGGAGCCCCGGCTGGCGGAAGTAACGACCTGCTCCTCCTAACAACAAAGTAACTTTTGTCGTGTGCCAAAGAGCGAGTCTGGCAGGCGGAAGGAGAGGAGTAGGCGGCGCTGGAGGAGTCTGTTTGGTCCGACAGTCAACCCCACCCCCCTCCTTCTCCTCCTCCCTCCCACTGTACTTAACAGAGTCAACCGTGTAACATTTTCTTGTGATTTTATTAACCATTATTCCCTTGGAAGCGAGGGAGGATATACAAAGTTATTCATATGAAAAGAGAAATGACGTTAATGTAAATCTGAGTTTAATTTCAGCAAACTGTAGATCATGTTCATCTGCTGTATGTGGTGTAATGTTCATGTTGCGAATATGGTGTGGGACAAGACACTTATAAGACGAATCATTTCTGGTTGTGTTGAGACGTCAGAGTGTCAGTGTTGCACTTCCTTACCATCCTGGCTCAAGTTGTTTACGTGAAGTTATTGTTTTTCATGATAGTGTAGCGTCAGTGTTACTCTTAACCCTCTCCTTCCTGTGTGTTTGTGTGTGTGTGTGTGTGTGTGTGTGTGTGTATACTGCAGTACTTCCTCAGTGTTCGTAATGCGTTGTGGCCAGGCTCCGCCCACACGCTCGCCACCTGCCACACACACACGCCAGCACAGCCACCCCATGTCCCCCTTTCCGCTCAACTTCGTGTAAAATAAATGAAGTTGTATCCTTAGTGTTTAGTATTAAATCTTAATGCGTTGCTTTTATACTGTATAGCGATTGATATCCTGTTGCTGGCGTTCCCCTGTATTGATGATTATCAGGTGTAGTTCAGCGATCGTCATTAATATTTACTGCACAGAGTATTCTGACCTATGAATTGTGATATGAAGGTAGAATGAGATAACTCAAAATAGTTCACGAGTCCGGGGGTGCTTGGTCTGGGCTAGTGGCGCGGGGATGACCTTAAGTTTGTTTACATAGTCGGTAGTGTCACCTGGCCGAGCGTGGCGGAACTGCCTGCCAGCTGACGCCCCTTAATGTTTGGATAGGTGGGATGGGGCACGTCACAGCTGTCATGCACCGTATGGCTGCTCTCTGAGTCATATATGTCCATCCTTCCTCCTCACCACCCACGCCACACGCACCACCGTCTGTTGCACCATTGCAATCGAACGTCTGCAGCTGCCAGGTGATGGACTTGACTCACGATAAGGATTCTGTGGAGCTACAAAATGTAGATTAACTTCGAATGAACGGAGTTCTTTTACTTCAGTAGGATTATTAACAAATGGAGCGATTTACCAGTGAGAGTAGTTGAAAGTAACACCATAAATACGTGTAAGAATAGACTTTGAGAAATATCTCAAGTCCACGACTGAACATTATTTGCGCCTCCATAGATAAAGGTATTTCACCTTACTTATTTTCTAATCACCATGTTCCTGACTTCTACCCAGAGGTCAGAGAACGTCCTCCAAACGACCCAGGGATCTCGAGCGTTCTCTATTCCTGTATAACATTGCAGGAGCGAGTACGTATCGCGAGTCGCGGTGAAATGTATCACTGAGTATCGTCACATGACCCACGCATTGCCTAAGATCTATACAGAGTTGTTAGTCAGTAATAACTGATAATTTCCGCGTTGTATTTTATCTGCGAGAGGTTAATTTCCTGTGTGGGGAAATTACTCGATACTTATCCCGTGTGTGGAGTGGGTGGTGGGGTCCGGGCTAGGCTGGGCGGCGGTGCTCACCAGACAGCAATGCAGGTCGACTGGGATGGTGCTTCTTGCGAGACGTTCACACTTCCCGTGCAGTGGCACACCTCACCTTCACGCGTGTGTTCTCCGTTGTATATTTCTACGTTACTTATCCCAGGCTTCCTAGAAATTATTTTTAAGAGCCCATCAGAAAGGAATGTTAAATGTAGTGTCGTGTTAGCAGTGTACACGTAGCCATGAGTGGTTAGTAGCGAGAGGCGCTTATCCCCTGGCTTGTACGCGAGGGAGGCTGACTCATCAACACTCTGTGATGGACTTGAGGCAAAGTTTGAGTTTTGGGTCAGTTTTTGTGCACAGTAGCCTTGATGGTGAGACACCTGGCCAGCAGTTTGAGACAGTTGTTGTAAATGTACACTCATTCGTGTCATGCTCATCTGGTCTTGTTGATTCGTTGATATTTCTTTGTTCGTGCTCATCACGCAGCCATCCTCCTCCCCCTCTTCCCCCAAACAACCCCTTTGCTTTTGCGGCGCTGCCTTGAATCCCCAGCCGTCCCCCCCCCTCCCCCTCTTGAGCCCCTGCCCTCAGCCTCTGCCCTAAACACCCCGCCCTGAGCCCCTTCCGTCAACCCCTCTCACTGTAACGGGGATTTCCATCTGGTGGTCCAGGACGGATTCTTCCCCTCCTTGTGATACAATATTCACTCGTAGTAATGTGTGTGTATGTGTGCATGTGTGTTAGACTAAGCACGTGGACGTGCATCATGGCTCCCACATACAACCATTCTTAGCTTCATTACTGGCTTGTGGGTCGTCTCTTGCCCAGCCACCCAGAAGTTTTAGTATTATGGTGGAAGATGTGGTGTTGTTGCTGGACTCAGAGCGTGGTCGAGTTCATCAGTGGCGTCGCTTTTGGTGCTGCCACACGCTGGTCTCCTCTGCTGGCACCTCCCTAACGCCAGCTTCCCCCTCCTGGACCCCTTCACACACATACACACTCTCACACACTTAAGCACGTGCGACCACCGCCTCCCGAAGGTCAACAGACACAGTTACGGAGGCGCTTCTCAGCCTAGCCACCATACTCCATGGCTCTGTGTCTGTTGGCCGCACCCTCGCCGTTCCACGGTCCAACCTAGGCTTGCACTTCCACCCCGCGTCTCTTGTTTGTGTTCCACCTTCCCTAATCTCCCGGGGTGGGTGCCCAATGATGAGTCACTGATGAGCCTGGTGGGCCTGGCGTCGCCGTGTCGCCCTCTTGTTACGTTTCATCACTTGGTAGGAAGTAGCCATGGTATGGTAGACGCGTCACTTCCTCTGGTATTTCCCGCGCAGGTCGTCAGCGCCAGGGATGGTTTTACACTCACACAATAGGCCCCTGTGTTCCCTGCTGTGCCTAAGGTCTGAAGATAATCGATAATTTCCGGCCTGGTCGACATCCTGGCTGGACTAAACGGCATCAATTGGGTATGGTTTGCTTGCTAGGGCCCCTCGGCAGTGTTCGCCCAGGTCAGCATGATAGACCTGGTGTGATGTGTGTGTGTCTTTCCCGGAGCGTTGCTGGAGCCCATGGATCGTCTGGAGGGGTATAGCCTCTCCCACCACAGACGCCATGACTGACCAGTTACCATGAATTTTGGGCTGTTTTACATAAATTTTACACGTAAATTGTTTGCATTATTTGGTGCCACGCTGTTGAATTCCATGTTGCGGTATCTTTTTTTTTTTCCTTTGCTCAGAGCTTGAGCATTTGATGACCTAGAAAAGTGGGGCCGGTGAGCTGGTCTTCTGTACGTGGCCTGGGTGACGTGGTCTGGCTTGCTTCCCTGTTGTTTTATAGCTCAGGAAGGAGGGACGGGCCCCCTAGTTGTGACAGGGAGACGAAGGGTGGCTCACACGGGAGGAGGGAGGTGGAGAGGCTGGCTAGGGGGAAAGGGAAGAAAGGTTCTCTGGACGGTTGTTGGACGAAAGTTTGAGGGATAAAAGGAGTTGAAGGGCGAGGGATGAGTCATGGTTTAATATCAGAGCGAGATGGTCCGTAATGTGGGGCGGGATGGTGTGTAGTCTGGGGGCCCGGCGCGATGGGCCTTCCTACCATTGTGATTCGGGATTGGTGGCCTCAGGGGTCATTATCCCACGAGGAGGGGGTCGAGGATCAACAATCTTGTGGAGGCATTACGAGGTCGGAGATAGGGTCTTTCCGCTTTTTGGTCAAATATTGAAGACATGGAGCCAGCTTTTGTGTGAGTTACCAGCCGACGCTGACGGCGCGGCAGGCAGGTCCTGTCGCTGGAGGGGGTCTGCCTATCTGGCGCTGACTCACCGGCCCCGTTGGAGGGTCCAGCCCCTAGGGGGACACACGCCACGCTAATTGCCTCCATAGTCATTAATTGAAGGTCATTATTATCAATTCTTAAGTATGGTAAACACAGGTTTGGTGTGGTGGTTTAGGGTTTGGCCCTAGTGTTGGCGCTAGGGAATGGGCCTAGAGGGACACTGATCACGTATTGTTACTGGGCCAGTGACGAGGTGACGTCACGTGTAGGCCGAGGAGGTGAGTCATGCCTGGGGATGGGGGACGGTTACCATAGGGGGGTGGCAGGAGCTTGATGGCTGGCCAGGAGGGGGAAAGAGCTGAGGGGCCGGTATGGTCTGATGGGGAAGATAGTGACACGCTGATGATGGTGACTGTCGAGTTGGACCGAGCTGGGGGAGAGGCTAGTTAGTGGTGAGGGCTGAGCTGAGGGAGATGTTGGTGGTGAGACTGGACTGAAGTATGTTTGAGGTGAGTAATGTAATGGACAAGATCTGCCGTGGAATTCGAGTTGTCTTTATGGTGTGTAATACTCTTTTGTGATGGTGAGGACTCAAAGCGGGATATGGAAACACGATTAGTAACATCATGGTTATTTATGAGGTAAATACAGAGGTAGTGAAGTGGCACAGATGGTGCAGGATTGTGGTCAGGAGGTGAAGCCAAGTGAGGCTGGCTTGGCAGGAGTCTCGTGGTGTTGATGGAAGTGCAAGAGTTGAGGCAGACGTCCCGTAGGGGGACATAGTTCCTGAGTCTCGTGGAGCTTCTGCAGGAGTAGGGGTTGTGGCGAGTGCCGCAATCCTGGGTTAAGTGGGCATTTACCACCGGTGGACTGCTACTGACGGAGGAAGCGCCCAGCGCGCTCCCAGGGTCTAGAATTACATGGCCAAGACTTCAGATGTCAAACCAGTGCACTTCTCTAGCGCAAATTAAGTACCTGACGTCATGATACAAACAGTGGCTGCAGCCAGGTCAGTCCGCCCTGCTGGTGGCCATGTGGGAACAAGGTGGTCTTAGTAGATCAAGATTACCCCTCGGGAGCCGTACATGTCAGTTCACTGGTGGAATGCCATAAGGAGATGTGTCATCTGTCGTTAAGGTGGCTGCCTCCGAGCTCTGAGACGGCATCGCAATAAAATCCCAAGCATTTGGAAACTTGCCAGTATATCACCCATCCTGAAACCCTCCAAGAGCCATAACTTCCTTATCCTCCCATCGTCTTGTGTCATTACTGTCATCAGTATCCAAGCTCCTCGAATAACTGATCCACGACAGTTCAAGATGATCCTCTCTCAGCGCGGCTTACGACCCCAAGCATTTCGCTACTGCATCCTCACAGCACATGCTGGATTGCTTCAACCAGCCACATTCAACCCTCTGTCACTGTGTTAGTGGCAGTAGGCATCAGAAGCATTTGTCACTTCTCCGCGACGTATCCTAACACAAAAGATGCTTGACACCACCCTCCACGTAAAAAAAAAAAAAAAAAAAAAAAAAACCGAATGACTAATTTCATAGCTGGCCGACAAGCAAGACTTTTTCCAGAAAGACTTCACCTTCAGAACCCTTAAACTTTACAGTATAGAGTTCCCCAAGGAGCGGTTCCTTCTCCAACCCTCTTTAATCTCTTCTTGCACGACCTCCCAACACCCTCCACAGACCACACTGGAAAAGTCCTTTCATACGCAGGCGGCCTCACAGTCACCTCACAACACCGTGACACCGTCCAAGCAGACACAGACTCGCAACAGTACGTCGCATTATTAGAACACTGGCCCAGTCATAATATCAGCATCCCTAAAGAAATCCAACGTAACCTCCTTAACCCAGGACAGACAAGAATCTGACCTATTCACCGTCCCATAACACTTATTGTCAGCCATTTCCAGCAAACAGAACTCTAGCCATACTGGGTATTGCATGCGAAACACACGCACATGACACTCTCCACTCCACAATCATCAACACAAAAGCCATAAACAAACTAAACGCCCTCAAAACACAGGGGCACCAGTTTTTGGACATGGCATCCTTTTCAAACAATTCGTCCTCTCCATCCTAAACTACACGCTCCACCTGCCTGGTCACCCAGCCTTCAAAAGCAAAAATAACAAAATTGCAAACCACACGAAACAAGGCTTTCAGAACAATTACTGTCTGCCTGGCAACCACACACACACACACACTCACTCACCACCTGCACAACGAAACAAAAATACCCCCTTTACAATCTCACTTCAGTATGCTCGGCACCCAGGACCTCGCAACAGCCCCTTAGATTCCCTCTACCGAAACCACGCCATAACCTAAACTAGAAGAAAAAATTGCCCTCCTTCGCACTGTAGCACTCTGTACCCACAGATCCCCCTTTCCCCCTAACAAACGTAATATTAACTAAGCACAGATTCACTGTAATGACTCCACAAGCACAAAACAACAGCCCTCACGGCCCAGTCTTAGATTATCCCCCACCAGACACAAACCCATCTGAAACTAAGTTCCCCAGTCATGTATGATTGACACTTTCTCTCCTGCGTTCTGAACACAGATCACATCTACGACACGACAAACATAGATTCAACATCTCACAGCCCCCGTCAAGCCCAAGATGTAACTTCCTTTCTGAAGACCCAGAACACTTATACCGTAGCCGTCTTGCACTTATTTCACACAGACACATACATCACCATACGTCTTGACCTGTGGTCCCGCTAGGTGCACGTGACCAGACGCAGCTTAGCCCAGCCAACATGGCCCATGTTAACGTGCCCAGCCCACCGCCCTGAACCCATCCCACTGTAATGTGCTGAGGCCAACACCCTTGTTCCAGGCCAGGTCCTCCACTGGAAACACATCGTGTTACTAATGACCATTGCGTCACGCTGTCCTGACACCAGTAGAATATAAAAACATATAACCTCAAGTTATAAGATGTATCAGAAAATTGCTTACGTACGATATTAATTAATGTATTTTATTTTTATCTTTCTAGGTAAGCGAGTGTGTTTTCGGCAGCCCCGGTCTTATCAGGTGATGTACACTGATATTTTTGCTCATCCATTTTATAGTGAAGGCTCCAGCCACGGACTGTAGTCCTTATGTTGGCCGGGCCTTCAGTGGAACACCAAAAAGAGGGTAAAGATTTGGAGAAATATGGAGAGAAGGAAGAGTTTTTAAGAGTATTTGAGGAAGTGGAAAACCTACTCTTTAGAGAAGGTCAGGACGTTGATGTTAAGAAGGGCATGAGAAGGCATAGAGTTCCAAAGTTAAGTGGTGTAAGGGAAGAAACAGACACCACAGCGGCCCACCACCCTGGAGTCGCCAACGACCACACAGTAATCACGTGGTGTAGTGCCTTACCGCCGAGTAGTACTTTAATGACGGGGCATGGAAGCAGCTCTCTGGAGCAGAAACCAAAGTACTATCTGTTGGAAGACGAAGAGAGAGGCAGTTTTAGGGCGTATAGGAAGACCATAAAATTCTGAGGTCTTGCCGGAGGTGTTGATGAGTTGGATTGCTTTAGACCCCGTTATAGACATTTTCTTAGTCCATAAAGCTTCGATCTCCGTAAGATGTGAGAGCAGTTCTTCATACAAGGACGAGTCAGTCAGTCCTCTGCATAATCAGACCAACCGCTCAGAAGAGAAGTATCAACAGCATCTGAAGAGGACTCCCATTTTCTGTGAGGCAGACTTAATTCTGTGTGCAACATGGGGTTTCCAAGATAGATTTTTACGGATGATATCAAGTGTGTTTATAGTACTGAGTGGTGAAATCATATGGAACTATCGAAGGAAGCGAGAAAGTTCTGATGGGAGGAAAAGGAGTTTTGGTGGCTCTGATGTGACTTAGTTGACGTCTGCCCCACTTAGAACCCTGTATAAATAAATCTTTGTTTATAAAGGCACTTGTGACGTGACGAGACTTAGAGTAAGAGGAAATGGACAAATTTGAAAGAAGTGAAGGAATACAGTGTTGAGTCGTAGGCACATGTAGAGTGCTTATTGTTGGTTAAGTTTTCTGTGTGTTTGTGTATGTGTGTGTGTTGAGAATGGTCGACGGAACAAGTTTAGTGGTGTTGCAGGGTTGGCAGATCTCCCCATGTTAGGGTGGCAGCGGCGGCGGCCCGTAAATTATCGTTGTGTTGAGGGTGGTAGCGTGAGCCTGGCCAGCCCAGCAACTCCATCTGCTGCATTGACTGTGTCTTACTGGAGGAGGAGGAGACCTGGGAGGTACCTGCCTCTCTTCTCGTACCCGTGGTTTGTGTGCATTACTCTCTGCTTTTATCCTGGCTTGGATTGTGAGTCCTTCCTCCTTCCTCTCCAGGCCGTTATGTGTACTTACCTACACACCTGCCTGCTTGCCTCCCGCCTGCCTGCCTGCCTGCCTGCCTGCCTCTCGCCATCCCGCCCCCAATCCGTCTCCTTACCTACACTTAATTGTTAACGTTTATGTCTCCCTCTGCCTCATGACTTAATACCAGCACCACTCTCATCTTTGCTGTCCCAGTTGCTTGCGCGGTTTTTCCTTGCCTCTCTACCCAGCATACTCCGTGCCTTCGTCCACCTGCGTCGTAGTCTCGCACATAGCAACTTGCCCACCCACTTCCTGTCGAAATTAGGGTCCGATGTAGCTGGTGGAGTGCTTGCATGCATGCATGTTTGCCAGGCGGGCAGTGAGGCAGGATGACAGCATAAAGATGAGGAGGGGCGTGATGGCAGCACCTCCCCTGATCAATACCTGCCGACGCTGCCGCTGAGCCTTTGTGTCCTGCAGGCGACGACGGAGGCGCTGCTGGGGCCAGAGGTGTGGGGCGGGCGTGTCTCCAGGCCACACCTGCCTGTTGGACCAGTCAAGTGTCTCCTGGCCACACCAGCCTGTTAGACCAGTCAGTGTCTCCTGGCCACAACTGCGTGTTGGACCAGTTAAGTGTCTCCTGGCCATATATGCCCGTTGGACCAGTCAAGTGTCTCCTGGGCACATCTGCCTGTTGGACCAGTCATGGCCATACCTCTCCACGCAGTTAGTGGAGGGGATGATCCCTTACTCCAACTGGCATGTGACGTCAACCATGTGAAGCTGTCCACCTGCCGTCACCCACACTGCACACCAGTCCGTGTGGAGTGCCTCCCGGCCTTAGATTTAAGTCCTCCCGCGGCGACCTGTAAGACAGGACCTGCACTGGGCTTATCGGGCAAGTCGAGGATGAAGTTAATCCTCCGCACGGTTCAGGACCCGGGGCCTCCTCCCGGTGGCCGCCAAGGAGATAAGAGGTAAACTTTACCAAAAAGAAAAACACATCACGTGTTCTGGGTTTCCTGTGTGTATGGTTCCCTCTCTCAACTCTGTCCCCCTGGCGTCCGGCAGTGTTTCCCTCCCATGTTGTCGTCTCCCTTTGGGTATCCGGCAGGTGTCCTGCACATGGTACAGCACTCCCTGGAGGTGTCCGTTAGTGTCCGTGTACATGCCAGTTTCGCCTCGTATTTGATCTCCCAGTTTGGCAGACTTGAAGGCCAGCTTCGTGTAGGAGGACCGCTCAGGGTACGCTGATACCGGTGCTCAGCTGCTTATCAGTGATAGGGACAGCTGCCTGCTGCTGTGCCGCTGCTGCAGCTGCTGCCTGCTGCAAGTGCAGCGTCCAGACCCCCGTTAAGTGCCTGATTCGCCATGGGTTGCATTTCCCAGGTGGGAGCGGCGCGCGGTGCGGCGCCTCACTACTGACCCTGGACAGCAACACTTCATTATTTACCATTTACGTCTGGCAGCTGTGTTGATGAATTACTGTAGGTGGCGCCCGCCGCCTCCGCGCCTGCTGCCTCGTACCTCGCACGGTGTTATTGTACCTTCTCAGCACACATTTTATTGAGTGTTTATATAATATTTATTTTTGGGTGTAGCTCGTGCGTGCGTAGAAGTCGTCATTGATGACTTCAATATCCTTGACACTGAAGTCGATGTGCGTCCGTCTTTCTTAATAAATCGTTTTGTTCACAGTCATCAGAAATTCTATTCATATATATATATATATATATATATATATATAACATTTTTAGATATTTCGAAGCTCAAATGGTCATTTTATTGCCATGTTGGTTCCCTCGGCCACTCCGCTATATAGGACCCGATTTGCCGCGCCCAGGCATGAGGACCCACTCTGTGAAAGTCCCCCCCCCCCTGCTCATTCGCAGTTGACCTGACAGTCACAGTATATCATGGCATCCCGACGCTACTCAAGCGACAACGAAAACGTGCAACGCTGCATCATGCAGGTAGAACATTGACTGACCCGAAATAGAATGTCCGCATCCGATCCACACACACACACAGGGATCCACCGTCGTCCTCCTGATACCAGACAAACACACGAGTCCAACCTGCTCTCTCTCTCTCTCTCTCTCTCTCTCTCTCTCTCTCTCTCTCTCTC
>JAYMFT010216296.1:0-11428 GCA_038088735.1 Panulirus argus
AAAAAAAAAAAAAAAAAAAAAAAAAAAAAATATATATATATATATATATATATATATATATATATATTCTATATACATAGCGATAACAAGATGGCCTTGATCAGGGCCTCAGTTGCCCGTGCCGTCTCTGCTAATAAAAATAATAATAGAAATCTTGTTTCTATTCTTTCATGTATGTACTGAAATGAAATAAAAATGTGTGCCATACATTAATATACACAATGTTACAACATAAGAATACAGCTGTACAATGATTTTTATGTACAGACTCTACATTGTACTTATCTGATTACTTGCTGTTGACTGTTAGTACAGGTTCATTGAGACCAACATTGGATTTATCAGACAAATTCAAACACATCTGATAATAGTCTGACTGGGAAATGGCTGACCAATATAGCTGATTTCCAGTATATAGAGTGTCAAATATAGCAAAGTTTTACTGTATATATAAATATATTTCTTTCATAATATCATTATTCAATTTTATTTTTCTCCTTTGTAGCAAAAAATTTACCATCAAGAGTATTATACTGAAATGGCACTAACAAAGTTATACTAGTAGTTACTGGAGGGAACTTAAAGATGAAGTCAGCTTTTCAACAGTGTCATATCTTCTTGTCTGTCACATAACCATTAACTGTTTCTCTTTTAAAGACATGTAGGTAACTCTATATTTCCCATTACTGCGAAAATTCTGCTACAGTCTCATTTCAAGGATTTATTATGTTTTGTACACTAGAAATCCTTCTTTTCATGTTTCCAGGTTCTTTATCTTGCTATTACTTAGTACAGACATCTTGGATATTCTTGTTTAAGTCACTACTAAACTTTCTCCAAGTTCACAATATTGGTCACCCCTAATTATACGACATGCATACAAGTGCAAAAACATGTTTTCTTGCTTTAACAGAAAAATTCACAAAAGTTAACTGCATGAGAGCAACTCAAAACCTTCAAGGAGAATTTCACGTTTCAAATAAGACCAAGGTTATTGTTTCAGTGATTAAGCTATTACTAATGAACCATGCCCATCTCTTACAATTACTTATGCCAAATGACTCCTCTACACCTCAATAAATGTCAGTAATAGACTTTAAATGCATTGCAACATGTATACCTAGGTGTATCTACATGTAGGCGTTATCTGAATTTGCTTGCTTGAAGTTATACTATCTATATCTCTGATGCCTGTTTCAACAGGAACTCCCTTAAATGGGTTACACTGCAAATGAAAAGTCGTCTTTGGTGAGGCTGTATAACTGGAAATACAGTCTCCTCAAAAAACTTCTCATTCCAAAGGGGCCCATCATTACCCTGCTACTGGAAGTAGTGCAGTCTAAGACTGCAGGGGCCTCTGGAAAGGAGGTTCTGGGTAACACCAGGATCCTTTCTTAGAAAGGGATCCTGGAATACAGTTATGAATAAATATCTACAGGTGTGCAATTATTTCCATCCCACATTCTGGGGTCCTGATTGGTCAGCTTTAATTTCTTTCTATCAGCTTAATATCCACTGGCGGGAGCTATACTGTTCCACACCCTTTTCATCCCTGTGTAGTGAGATGTAAGGTAAGCCATCACAAGGAATCTTTCATACTCCACTATTAGAGATACTAAGTAGCTTTACACGAAATTTCACACAAAACTCTTGAAAGGTGCAAATCACCACATGAATCTCAGTTAAAATCATCAGTGTCAGAAAGCAACAAACAAATGAAAAAGCATACTCCCAAATAAAAAACAAAATACTGGAATTTCTGGAATTTCTTCAAAGGCAGATTATTGATCAGTATGGTTGGATTCACATCTATCAAGTTTTCATGGATCACATGAAGAGCCATGTGAAAAGCATGAGATACTTTTGAATGAGGCAGAAAATGAATGTCTTCCTGATAAACTGTAAAAGAACTTTCACTTTGGTTAAACAATATCATTCTTGGATTTCTCAGATTAATCCTGTGATCCTGACAGCTGTGGTATGTATCTAAGTTGCTGCTGCTTCAACCTTTCAAGAGAAAATAATCAATACACTATTCAGCACAATAATAATCTTAATATAAATAAACATATAATCATTTACTATATTACTGATAGTTCAACCGTGATATTTATATATTTGCTTTTAGACACTAAAATATTGAAATTTCATAATAAGTTATTACAAAGGGATTATTGTGCAAAATTTAGTTCCCATACTGGGCTAGTATGCTCATTCTGTTGTCTTATTAAATCTTTTATAAAAACATAAAATTCATCCTGTATTATCATGGATGAGGACAAGGTGTCAAAAATATTTTGTAAAGTGGTACTTCCTGCCAGCGTGTGACACCAATAACAGGGATGCAAACAGACACATGGCAATGCAGCCTTTAAAAAATAATAGCAATGATCATCTTTATCCTAACCTTTACTGAAATACTCAATACTGAATCATGAAGAGGTTTAAACTGGTGAATGTTAGTAGCTTACACGATGCTTATGTTAATACATGAGAATATGACATTTTAACCCACATAAATGAGTATATAGCACCTTAACCCCAAGAAACATCCTTATCCAAACAATCGTACCTGCATATAGTGAAGAGTCAATCATCTCCCTATTTGCTGCCATGAAAAATAATCTGATCAGTAAAGCCTTAATATACTTTACAAGGAAGGATGCAGAGTAGACTCATCATTTTACTGTCATAGCCGGGAAAAAATCAAACTGGCTCACATGGTTGGTGCATGGTAAGAGGAAAGACAAACAAACAAACAAAAACTCAATTAATATCAAAAATTCTTTTGATATTTACAGAACTGGTCACATCACAATCATCAGGCAAATGGCCTATATCATGCACTGCTAATAACTAAGTTCTCACATTTGTAAATAAAATGCTGCATTTTCTATTGTCACTATGGGTGGATTAACAAAAAAGTATAGCATAACCCATGACACATGACAATGTACAGTCGTGTGATTTCAAGCTAACGTGATGTAGTCTCAAACAACGTGACACCAAGCTTTGTGTAGGGTGGGGGGTAGGTTGCATTCCTCAGCTTAAGCAGCACAGCCCCAACTTAACAAAACTAACTTAAATTTATCATAACTAAGAACTAAAAAGCAACTGTCATCTCATTTCGTAATTCTTTCATCAAACAATAAATGTTATATAAGTTTTGCTGCAATAAAGGCAGAGGCAATACTTTTTATATTAAACGAGCTATCAATCTGTAAAGGAGATGACATAGTCTGATGGGTAAGCGAAATAATGCAGGTGAATATTTCCTCAGTGTTTCACCAAAATGGGAACAACCTTCTTCACGTGAATTTAGCATGGACAGTCTCAAAAATGTGACATTACTAAATGTTCTGGCACTTATCAGTAATGTCCAAATACCAAACAAAACTATTTTCACTGGCATCACTGCAATGAACAATATTTGACATGAGATGATTTTTTTTTTTTTTGTAAACCACATCACTGATCCACCAGACTGTAGCAACATAAAGCGGGCACACTTACTCGGGAATGCTTGATTTTGTTCAGTGTCTTGGTTACCTGGACCCCTGGTTTAGCTTGCAGGTGTTTCGATGTCTGCTTGATCAGTGCACAGAAGAGTTCTGACTGTAGCTCTGGATAAGTGAGGCACTGCTGGAGAGCATTTTGACAAAGAACCACATGGTAATCTATACCTGATGAGTCCATCAGAACTGAGGTGTAGAGTTGACAAGCCTGTTTCAAGGAAGGGTCACATCAGGAGAAAAAAATTTTTCTTAACTCTGGAATACTAAACAGTATACAAGTTCCCATATCAGGATTAATCATTTTAACTCACTTTTGCTTCTGAATTAAAACCGATAATTCTTAAATGCAAGATGACAATGATCTGTTCATTGATTTTAATTCCAATGTCAACCTACAACACTGTACCACTGCTTTACGAAAAGATAGATCATACTTAAAGGTCATCAACTGTGAACTACATTTCTTTATATTTCCATATAGCAGCATGCCATTAAAAAATATCAAAACCAATGCTTACCTTGAAGAGTTTTATAGCTTCGGCCTGAAGCTGTGAGGATGGGAGGGATGTAAGTGGTGAGGTGATGGGGTCCTTGCTATGCAGCAGTAGAGGGTGGCGCCATAATACACAGTCTGTTAAGATTAGTATTAGCATAAGATTTACAATCAAACCACAAAGTCTATGTACACAACTACTCTCTTTCACCAAACCATAGATGACTACATTTTAAAATTTCTTTAGGTAAGAGCTTTGTAATAATGCTGCATTTCTGTATTAAAGCAATTTAGTACTCTTCATCAGAGTTTTCACAGTAGATTCTATAGAGCACATTGTTAACATTATAAGCAACACTGATGTTTTCATGTTTCTTCACCTGTGTATTTAAATATGGCTTCAAGTTTTCCCAAAAAAATCAGCTCTGAAATTTGAACGACCTTTCAATACAAACAACAGAGACATTTCCCTTCACACATAGTTATGATTGAAAACATTTACAGCATATATACAACCCAGTTTTTTTTTTTTTAATAATTCTTCAACATTTCATGCATTAGTGAAGTGACACCAGGAACAGATGAAGAAAAGGCCTCGTTCCCTTACATCCATTCTCTAGCTGTCATGCACCGAAAACACACCTACCTATCCACAGCCAGGCCCCACAGACCTTTATGTGGTTTTCCCCAGCTGCCTAATCCTTCAGGAGCATGAAGTCCTTCATTAAACTAAATGTACGATATAACAACAATTTGTATTACATGTGTCAATTTTAACCAACTAATCTCACGAGTCAAATTTTGCTATACCATGTAAAAACAATCCTATCCAATATGGTTAGTACTTTAGTTAATTCATACCTGAACTGGGCACAGCAATCATAACCCCATCAAAGTAATGAGTAACTTGCTGAAAGATCTGACACTATGAATCTATGCAAGACTATTCAATCCTTGTTTAACCCTTTCTCTTACTCATTTTTCTCAAAGTAATCTCATAAAATCAACTTTTTAAATGCAGTTTTGAAATGTATACAGACAGAAACAAAAAAAATTACAAAATTACAAAATGAAATATGCAGTTGCTCTAAGTCCAAGTTATCACAATGAAAACAAGATTAATTGTAAAAAATAGAAAATGTGCCTTTATGAAATACAGACTCTACAAGAAATTAGAAAACAAAGAAAAATGACAGCTTGTCAAAGAAATGCATAAATCCTATTCCACTTATTACTGCCATTATCCCATGACACTGCTGTCAACCTCTGCTTTGCATACCTGCTTGTCCTTTTGACTATCATGTCAGCCAGTTCATTAATGTCTCAATGAAACTATAGAAATACTGCCAAATATTCTAATGTTCATCATTTGTATAACTGCCAGTGTTATTACCAGCAAAAGCAAATGCTTAGGTAGGCACAATAAGATGGAAAGATTACCTTGCTAAGATTCACCCCATTGCATCAGCTGGACTATCAGAGTTTGAGCTCATATAATCTTGAAGTATCATCTTTATTGTGTTTGCATAGTCACCACTGTCATATTCATCATTACTAAGCATGCTGAGAATAAAATATAATGGAACAATAGAAATATACTAGATGCTTCTACTTCCACTAAGAGAAGCTTTATTTTAATTTTGTCTGCTAGACTGCCCAAGTTTGAGCCTTTCTCTTCATCAAATGAGGGATTTTCTTCATTTGTGTGTCTGCATATTCAAAACTATCATATTCATCTTCACTGGTCATATTGGGGTTAAAATATGGGGAAAAGGGAGCAAAAAGTAGGGCAGACGCTTGCAACTTCTCTGAAGGATGCCTCACCATGCTGTCGTCTGCAGATGTAGATAGGAGCTTGTAATGCCATCAAATGATAGAAATGACACTTAATATGCTTTTTTATTCTGGGAATAATAAAATATACATCCACAAATCCATTAAAGTTATCTTGTGATAATAATTTTCAGAACATAAGTGACCTATGTTACCTCAGGATAATAATCATTTACACTCAAGCTCAGCAAGAGTATACTTGGGATAGTAAGGGAAAAGGAGTTAATATACATCACAATGCATCTTTATCCCATTCCTAAGTTAACCCCTAACACACTATATGAATATTCTATATGATGGTTGTTAGTAAGGAGGAATACTTCATTCCAACATGAGGTAGTACATGCTGGTTTAACAAATCTGGCACTATGTATCTGTGCTTGTTTTCACCATCCAAATACACACCCATCACCTGAACTTCAGGGAATACTCTCCAACATCAGTTTTAGAATTAATGGGATATTTTATATCTAATAATAAAAAAAATTTCTTTTCCTGTGCAGAGGCAGTATTGTAACCAATGAGGTTAGGAGGTGCTGGTACTGTGAATAGGCTCAAAATTGAGGAAAGTTGTCAAGTTTCAGTACCTCGAAGGAATACTCATACTTTCAAGAGTATCCTTCATGTGGTGACCCCTATGGGGTGGAACTTAATGGGGAGACATTGCCCTACTCCATCAGGGCAATCCTTTTAAATACAGACAAATGCCTGAGGTGTGCAGGGACTTTTTAGTTTTTGGACAATTTAGGAGCCTCACTGCCTCTGGAAACACTGTGCTGGAGTTGCTCTCTGCCTGTGGCCTGTCAAGAGTGAGAGGTACAAAAGGCTAAGAAGCGGCACTAGAGTCTACCAGTTATGCTGAGGAGTAAAAGAGATGACCTATTGAGGGTGATGGCAGTGAATGTAAATGGAATGACTGGTGAGAGCAAAAGAAGGGAGCTTGTGGGGAAGTTTAAAAGTTGTAGACTGGATGGGCTAGGGATTGGGAAAACCCATACCCTTGGGTAGAGTGTGTGGAGTGAAAATAGAAATGATAACTGCAAGTTATGGGAGGGCTTGGAAGGAGGAGTGGTATGGACAGGAATGAATGAAAATGATCGGAAAGAGGGGAAAAAAGGATGTGCAATTCTGCTATCACTGAGTGTGGGAGGGTGTTACAGAGCATGGATAGAATGGATCAAGACTAGTGTAAGTGAAAGGAAAGATTGGAACTGTGAAGTATGCATGGGTCTGTGTATATGCGCTTATGAATATGGAGACTGTACAAGGTAAGGATGAAATGAAGCATTTCTGGAGAAATTTGAATGACTGTATAAACGGTTTTGAGAATGAGAGAAATGTGGTCATAATGGGTGATATGAATGTGAAAGTGGGATGTGATGATATTGGTGAGGTGGTGAATGGGGAGCACCTGGAGTAAATGAGATTGGAAGTTATTATCATATTATTATACTTGTGGTAAGGTAGCACCAGGAAACAGACGAAGAAAGACCTATCCACTCATATACACATATATATATACAAACATGCACATATGTGTACAATACATATGTTTCAGCTGCATAGGTCAGGGATGGGAGGACTATGCTGTCACTTAATCCTCTTTTTACTTCCATACTTACACCTCTACCCTTCATTATGCTATTAAGGGACACAATGACTCTTTTATCCTGTACCGTTCTCTCCCTTATCTCTCATTCCATGCCATGTCACCAAACTTACCCAAGACAGCTCCCATATGTTTAATTTCTTTCATCCCATCCAGCTTTTCTCCCCCCATAACCAAAGCACAATTTAGTACACTTTCTTCTTTCACTCTATATGGTTTTACAAAATCTATGCTCTCACTCTGTTTCCTTTCAAACACCATTACTTTACTTCTACTTGCATTTACCTTCAATTGCCTGTGCTTACAAACATCATAAAACACACTTACAACCTTCTGCAACTCCTCTTCACTCTTAACAAACAACACATTTGCTTTTATCTCTTATCACTCCATCCACATAGATATTAAAAAGCCATGGCGACATCAAAAATCCCTGCCTCACACTTACACGTATACCAAAACTTTTGCTCAACTCTCCAGCCAGTCTTACACATGTATTTGCTCCTCAACAGAAGGCTTTCACACCATCCAACAGTTGTCCCCCTACCCTATATATCCTTTATACATCCCACAAAATATTCCACTCAACTCAGTCATATACTTTCTCCAGATCCAGAAAAGCCGCATACAACTTCTTACCTTTTGTTAAATATTTTTACACAGTCATCTTTACCCCAACTATCTATATCCCGTACCTTTCCTAAACCCCCCTTGCTCTTAAGTTATTCTGCATTCAGTCACTTCCATCACTCAATCAACATTCTTGCATATGCTTTTCTTGGTATACTTAAGACTGATTCCCCTATAACTGCTACATACATCCTTAGCATCTTTTCCTTTGAATAAAAGAACAAATATAGCTTTCATCCAATTCTCAGGCACAACTTTATGTTTCCATGCTAAATTACATATCAGATGCATTCACTCTATTACACTTTCTCCTCCATACTTCAGCATTTCAGCCATAATCCCATCAACTCCAGGTGCCATTCCTACCTTCAGTGTCATTATTGCCCTTCTAACCTCCCTTTTTGCTACAATATCTTGCATCATCTTCCTTCCATCCTCCATACCCATGCAAGTAACAACTGCTGCCTCCTCCTCTCCCACATTCATCAGTTCTTCAAAATCCTCTTTCCATCTTTCTTTCACTTCCTCCTTTTGATTCAGCAACTACCCTTCCTTACTTCTCACATTAACATTTCCACTCTTACATCAACCTCTTTACTTTTTCACCCCCTTCCAGTAAAGTTTCTTATTATAAGAAAACTTTTCACTTAACTATCTCCCAAATTCTTCATCTACTCTTTCTTTGCTTTCCTCTATCAACTTCCTAATATTCCACTTACATATTTTACATCCTTTCCTCCTCCTTTGCTGAACTCCACTCTGGTACATTCCTATTCAGCAATCTACCATATGCCTTTTTCTTCTCTTCTACAGCATTTCTAACCTCTTCTGTCTACCACGCACTGAGAAAATACTAACTATGGTTGATTTTTGTTCAATGATATGTTGTGCCATTTGACAGTTATCTGTCCAGAAGACCAGTAGTCTTATGAGTGATTCCCTGAAATTCTCAACTAACCTACTTCATTCATCACTAAACCTTTCCTCTGGAATGCCAACTAATGCTGTTGGTTAGGTTGTGTTGCTCCTGATTATAACATGGCCTCAGTAATTCAATAAAAACCACAAAAGAATGTCAGTTATTGTTCCATACTGTTGCAGGCTTCTGAAAACTAGCTTGAAGTCATTCCAACGTCTGGGGAACTGCGAATGCCTGGCTGAAGCTCTACCTGAGCAAGTCAGCTCACTTGACTTTTACTTTGCAGCTAAAGACTATCTCTATCTTAAACTTCAGGCAACTGGGGCAAACAATACAACATGACTAAAAAAAAAAAAAAAAAAAAGGAAAAAAGCCATGTTCATCATCCTTCATAAAGAAAAGCAAGGCCATCAAACAACCATTAATTTTCACTTCCTGTGCAAATGAGCTCTTGGCAGCTATATTATGAAGCCAACACAATGCTTTTTGACTGGCTGTCAACAGGAGGGGTACAGACTGGGGTAACATCAGTTGTTGGTGGGCTTCATCAACCGAGTAGTGAACTGCTAAAATATTCAAACACAACTGCTAACTGCTGGTATGTGGGGAATTTTTCAATTTAGTTTGTAGTCAAGCTGAGTAAGCAAGAACTATGTACATTTATTATATTAAACATCCTTGCCTCTGTGAAGGCAAGAAATTTTATGAGGGGTTAAGTGTGCATCAATATGGGTAACAATGGCATGTATCATCCCCTTATCCAGTGCTTCACCGTTTATATAGATCTATCCACAAACATCTCTAAGAACCTTTCACAATAAGGTCCAAACTAGCAATAAGTCATTATTAAAATTTACACTTAACCAATCCCAATAATGCTTAGTTATGAACAACTTACTAGGATCGCCATCAAGTTCCATGAGTTTCTGAACCAGCTGCTCATACTGAGTCCCAGCATTTGGACCTCCACCGGAGACAACTGTTAGATGGTACAGCCAATTATCCTAAAGAAATAAGAAAGAAAAAAGAAAAGTGCATCAACTAATGCTGTCCATTTAGTACAACTACAAAAGCATTAAAATATAAACTTGTATTTCAAAGGTTTTAACGGTTTCAATCACCCTTTTTGATAATCTAAAAGTCCTGAGGAGTATCACTTCTGAGCAAAAAAAAAAAAAAAAAAAAAAAAAAAAAAAAAAAAAAAAAAAAAAAAGTATGCAAAATCAACAAAAACACTGCCAAGGGAATGCTGCATAATACAGGGTATATACTGGAAGTTAAAGTCAAATGTCAAAATCATTCTGAAAATAGTATTTCTGAATACAGTATGCTAAAAATAGTATGAAAAATAATTTCTGAAGCAATTATCATTTCATTCAAGTTTCACTTTCTTATTAAAAACGTTTGCCTAGATAATGCATTTCAAGTTTTAATGGAGTGGACAACAAACATCAAACCCAATTGGTACCCCTTGTTCATTAAACACTGTACATCTACCTAAGAATTATTGTTAAAGTCTTCAATGAGAGGAATTATTTGTCTAACTGGTGTTAAAGTTAAGGATGCACTGTCAAACTGTTGTTGATATAATGGGAAAATATACAAGGAAAAAAAAAACGAGGTACTTTAAGCAAGACTGACAAAAAGTGTGTCTTTTATCTTTTATAGTGACTGAACTGGTGTGGGCAAATATTCAGGCCTCTGCAGGTGTTTGAAGAGCTGATTTTTAAAGGAATTTATGTTACGGGAAGAGGAAAAGATGAAAGGGGAAGAGAATGGTGTAGGTATGAATGACTGCATATAAACATAATGACTGCTGAGATTAAGGAGGATTATTCATATGCTATCATGCTTTGAATAAACATTAGAGGTTTTCTAGTCATAGGCTAAACAGAGGAATCTACATTTGTTAAATATTCTTGCAGTTAAAGTACTTAATTGATAAACATTCCTCTCAAAGTATTTTTGGTCACTGACCTTGGTAATTTCCTAGAGTAATCCCCATGATAGGTAAGGTTCTACTCTTATGAGAGAGACTGTTGCTTTAACTAAAAGAAATGAGTTAAAATCAGAAATTAATGAAGGCACTGTAATTAGTAACAGGGGTAAGCCAAACACAAAAGTGGGCAAAAGCTATAACTGCAATTACCTTTTGAGAAATTAACCATTAGATGGTGAGGCAGATTAAAAAAAGACACTCCATCATGGCATCAAATAAGTGGATGTGCAAATGAGATCACTGTTTGTCTGATTCTGACAATACCTTGCTAAGGTGGGAGAAGCAGCCAGGTATAAAAATTCATGTATATCTATATAGATATATAAAAGAAAGAATATACATACATATAAATATTTTATCCCTGGGGACAGGGGAGAAAGAATACTTCCCACGTATTCCCTGCGTGTCGTAAAAGGCGACTAAAAGGGGA
>JAYMFT010216307.1:0-11427 GCA_038088735.1 Panulirus argus
ACCACAGCTCCCTTTCCACATCCAGGCCCCACAGACCTTTCCGTGGTTTACCCCGGACGCTTCACATATATATATATGCATAATTTTATTACAAAAGGTCAGTTAATCACAAATTTAATTACATTATATTTTATTTCTAACAAGTCTTAGGAGATTTTTTGCACTGAAATGTATAAAACTTTAAAAGTAAGTATAAGGTAAACTTTGTAATGGAAATAAAAAAAATGGTGTAATGAATGACATTTATGTATAAAATCATTACATTTAGTACATTTATACAAAAGTTACAAAAATAGCTGGATGGTCCCCATGAAATGCAGTTTGGCTGGTATTTCCAAATATATCATTGAATTTTTTCTTATACACTGACATAGGCTTCTTAGTTACCTCAGGTTTTAAGTTTGCATCCTCAGTTAGAGGACTTAATCAGCAAAATATGCCTTTAGTTATACTTTTTCATGGTAAGCCCTAATATTATGGTACTACATATCTAAATATCAACTAGTTGTGACAAAAATTATCAGCAAATACAGAGCATTATGAAAACTGCTAGTAAAGATTGTCAGATGGGTAACCCTAATGGCAATGGCTCTAATAACAGCAGTTCTTTAACTTTACATCTATCTATAAGACCTCCAAGAAATTAGTAATTATTTCTTCTGTTCAATATGTATCCAATACACTAATGGAATTACAGGTGGACAATTCATGTACAAGTATAATAATGGAATTACAGGTGGACAATTCATGCACAATCTTCTTGTGACATCATAGATGTCCCACATCTTCAGTTGATAAGTACGTTTATTGCATACATTTCTGCTGTACTTTATCCTTCCACTTTATGATGGTATGCTCTTGTTTGAACTCTAACTCGCCTTTTCAAAAGTAATTTTAGTCTTTTCCAGTGCCCATTGTTTGTTTTCTTCTTTCTTCTCGCTCCTCTCCTTTATGGACCACCTGTTATCAAACATAATGCATTTGTAGACTACATACTAATTTCTGTCAAAGGGCATTTCACAAAGTTTGTTTACAAAATTTACCAGGCATAATTCTATGAACAGACGAGACTTTCCTTAATTTTTTTACTAAACCTGAATTAACAAATTTTTAAATACATATTTTGTGGACTAATTTTTATGATAAAGAATCAGCGACATCTACTAATGTCTGCTGGATAATTCTGCTCACTGTTGTGGCTCCTGCTAACTGTAGGACTGTATTCATTAAGTTCTTCCATTATGGGAAATATTAAATGTATTTTATTTTGAGTGAGTCAACTAGGTCAAACAAGAACAGCAGAAGGGTTTGAGTACAGATATTAAATGGGAAATGGTAATCTTTTCATGAATACTCTGGGTTATGACAATGTGTGACACACCTCTAGGATTTGGAAACTAATTATAACCCAGAAATAAATGAGAAAGTAAATCAATAATAAATGAAAAACTCTGAGAAGGTAAATAAGGCCAAAGGAAAATTATTTATTTTTAAAGTCCGATATTCCCTAAATGGTAGTGATTTCATATCAGCTAAGGCCTGCCAATTACTGTATCTGAACAATTAAATGTTTGAAATTTAATTGCATTTTTTTTGGTGTACATTTTGGTTCTTCATTAATATGTTCACACATCACAGTCTATGCACTTTACTACAGCTATCCATTAATAATGTCTAATGAAAAGTGATACAACCTGCCTTTCCACATTTTTTCCTTAATCGACACTCCATTTTTACTTGATTTTCTTAGAACTCATTTTCCTTTCATACTCTCTTTTTGATTTCCTGATACCACAACCTTTTTGCCCAAAACCATGTCTGTTGCTTGCAAGCCACAACTGATATATAGCTGAAAGTAATATATGCTTCAGACTCATGCTTAACTGTTCTTCAACCATAATCTTCTAAATGTAAAACCTGCTACAATCTTTTACATACTAGTTACACAATTCTAGTTACAGTGTTAAGAAATATATATCCTTTGTTTATAAGATATATAATTGAACTAATATGTACGAGTATTTTGGCGTCAGATAATAAAGAATATGTTATTTCTGTACGTCTATATGGTTTTTTAGACGAGTTGTCCTGCTTGCTTAACATCTATTTAGAGTTACAGTATTAAGATTGGTTTGGGAGGATAGTTGTTTAGTGCTTGTCGGGTCATTTTGGTGTGTACATTTTGTCAGTGTTGTTTGTTAGAGGAAAGGGAGATCTTTCAATATATGCTGTTTAAGTTTGAGGCTTGGGTAAACTTTTTCTACTTTGGGGTCAATGGTTGGTTATGGAGTGATTTCAAGAACTTTGTGTTAAGAACACTGAGGTAAGATTGCTCTGAGAGTATCTTTTTGTTGTGTGGGTGTTAGATGTTTGTGGTTGCTAGTCAACTAGTTATTGTTATTGTTTTGTTTTGTGTGGTTTGCAGCTGGTGATTTTTTTAAGTGCTTTGTTTTGTGTGGTTTGCAGCTTTTGTTAAATGTGTATTTGGTTTTGACAAGTTGGATGACGTGGCAAGTGAGGCTTAGTGTATGGTTGAGTGGATGAATTGTTTCTAAAGAAAACTTTTTTTTTTTGTCCAAATCTTGTACCAGTAAGTGTTCCGAGAGCATTTAGTTTGTGTCACTGTATTGATGTTTGTGCTGTACAGAGTGGGAGTAGGAGCTGTTGACCATTGAGTATGATAGAGAGTTAGATTCATGTCAGTGTGGAGTTAAAATGGCAACTAAAGATTTCTGTAGTGATGCAGGCATGTGCTGAACTGCAGACTGGTCTCACTAATGAGTGTGGTGTGTAATGTTCTGAAAAAGATTATTGGTAAGCAATTTGATGACTTTCTACAAGAGACAGCAGGGTTTGGGAGACAGGAGGCCATGTGTAATAGACCTCCAAGAGTTCTGTGAGAAAGTTAGCTCAGTTTTGTAAAAGTGGGAGTGAGGGTGGCTAAGCAGTTGTTTCTGGTTGGCTTTTGCGTAGGTTTCTCATGACTTTCCTGTTTAGGGGTGAGGTTGGATTCTGGTTCTGCCTGCATGAGGTTACACACAATGTGAGTGAAAAGTCACCTTTGGCGTGGCTGTATTGTTGGGAGTATAGTCTTGTCAAAGAACTTTTCACTCCAAAGGAGTCCAAAAGGATCCACATTTCCCTACAGCTGATGTAAAGTAAGGGGGAGTTATGAAGACTTTAGAGATAAAGAAGTGGGATCAATGGGGCAGTAGTTGAAGGTTTAGAACGGTCTTCTTTCGTATGGATGGACTGCACCTAGACATGCTTCTAAAATAAGGTAAAGTTTGGGAATTTATACAAGAGACAAAACAGACTAGCAGAGCTGGAGATAGCTCAGCCACACATTCCCATACCACTTAAAGTATGCAATCTGGGCCATTTACCTTGCCCATTTTGAAGCTTGGAAAATACTTTAGAAGACCTTTTTTCACTGAAAGTTAGGAGACAGCATGGCTAGATTCCGAATCATATAAAGTAGAATTATATGAGAAAGAAGTACTGACAAGAGTGGCTTTTACCAGTTAAAGAATTAGCTATATATTTATTAGGTATGAAGAGGAGGAAAAGTTGCATTACTTTAGTTTTGGGAGAAACTTTGGTTACGGAAGCAAGGATCGGAAAGGTTCATCAGAACTTGTCAAATTAGCACATTTTCCTTTTATAACGGTGTGCTTGACTTTACTAAGATCTGGTAGAAAAGGGACTCAAGACTCTAACCAAGCCAAGACAAGCTTTGATGTACATGGAGCACACTGAAGGAGTGCCTGTCCCAAAGAAAGTCAGAGAATCAGCAGCATAGGGATGACCACTAAAGTGTCATAAAATGCTACTAGCAGCATTTCAATAGGGGACTGCGGCAAGATATATTCAACTGGAAGAGATACATGTGTCTGTGATTAAAGGACCTCAAGGAGACAGAAATAATGTATGTATAGTGGAAGTTAAAAAAAATCAAATTATTATGATAGTTGAGAACTCATGCTGGGTATTTAATTTTTTTTGTTCAAGATCATTAATGAGTTTAAAAGAAGGGACCTCAATTCTATCAGGATCATTCTGATCGGAGATTAATGAATCCTTGTGGTGTGCACCGAAACCCCCTGCATAAAATTACATGAATGTGGAAGAACTGCTTTTTAGGGAAGAGGTCAAATAGTCATAGGAACTTGGAGGAAAATATATGAAACAGAAAAGCAAAGTTACGGAGAACAGAAAAATTTTGATTCTGATGGTTTCAAAGTTGAGAATTAGAAGATCCATGAGGTGAAAACTATGTGTTTTTGTACTACAGTTAGGATAAGCACTGCCCTTACAGGGGAAGCAATGAGACAATGTATTGAAGTACACAAATTCTTAGTGGCAAATGAGTCTGAGATATTGTGTAAAAAGCATTTAATACCATTTTAGTCCATAAGGCCTTATGGTCTAAACTTTTGCACCCCAACTTTAGGACTTTGTATGCAGTACCTGTGATAAAAGTTTCGCTCTTATCCTTCTGCCCAGTCTTGAAATACGGTAGTAAAGTCACAAGATTGGAGTGCAGAATTAGGGACAAACCAACATAACCCTCTGCTTTGCAGTTGGGGCATATAGATAACCCTTCGTTTTGTAGTTGGAGCTTACACATTCTTGATAGAATCCTAATATTCTCTATACTGTTAGTTTAGAGTATTTGAAAAATTATAGAAGTAATGAAAGCAGAGAATATCCGAGGATCTGGTTAAAAGCTGAACTGTGGATCATAATTCTGAGACGAAGTGCATTAAAAGCATCCTGACTCTAAGTAGCAGAAGAGAATGATATGCGACAAAAGAGAGTACAATTTATTTTTCTATCCTCTTCAGGACAGGGGTAAGAGACTTTTTCATGGGTAAGGTATGCTTTTTCTCAGGTGGCACAGAAATGTTGATCCGAACTCTGTCAATGACACATGCCCAGGCTCTTAGAGTCATAAAAACTTTAACTGGTACAAGAAACACCAGCAGTTGGATACTGGTAAAAGACAACCGCTTTCTTGAGAATATGCCATCTGCAAGTGGAAAAAATACAAAGAACTGACAAATACTAAACCAGTGAGCCCATACAACTGACCTTTTCTCAACCAAGTATGGTTATGCTCCAGAGCAAAACTGTTCCACTTTCCTCTGAGGAGGAGTTCCTAAAAATCTTCACCAGGTCTTTGTCTGGTAATCCTATTTTACACTCGCATCGCATAGAAGGCTATTCTACACTTATTGGCAGTTACGCATGAGTTTGCACTCTTCCCCCTCGACACACCTTGGTTACCTATATCATGAAATTCTAAGTACCCATTAAAAATATCAATTACGGTGTACTGAATAATTCTTTACTGGTATTTGTCAATTTGGAGGTTAGGTCAAATAAAACAAATCTAATTTTAAGTTTTGTTTTTCAGTAGAGTACCATGGGGTAACATAAAATGTTGAAAATTATTCCCATTTTATTCAGTATTTCTCTGTATAAGTTTCTACAAAACAGGCCTCATACTGTATAACAAAGACTGACAGTTTTGAGAAGACGCCGTACGAACTGTGTGTGCTGCTGTGATAACTATGAGAGATGAAGATGACATGGTGACAATGATGATGGCAGCCTTGTGTCATTGTGACATAGGGAAGCCCCAAGAAAATAAGATGTGATAATCAAAACAAAATCATGGCCATTCAGACCATATTTTAGATATCAGAAACCATACTACTGAGCCTTCAATCAAAACATTTTTATTTCACTAAGGTACGAAATAAATTCCAGTGACAAAATATCACAGCTAAACAAGTCTATGACATGTGAGCTTTATGAGAATCCTGTTATTCAATCATTTTCTTATGTACATATTACTAAACAAAAATATATAAAGTATGTCTCTAAAACATCAAATACCAGCTGGGGCTTCACTTTCACTATGATGTTTATAATATTCTCTCAAAAAGTAGTAGTGGTTCCACAATGGCATTTACTATTACTGGATATTGTTGCTCAAATATCTCTTAAGAATTGTAAAAGAAATGTTTAGAAACAAAATTAGAATACATAAATTCTGGTATATTGGCAGCTATTGCACTGGACTATGATTTCACTAACTAATCCAAACAAATAAGTGTTTGACAGAGGTGACTAAACAAGCCATTTTTATAAATTTTTAAACATCTAAAAATTGCCTAAGAATTTTTGAAAAATACAAGGTTTAAACATCCATACCATCTGAAGGATTTTGTTACCAGTTCAGGAACACGTGATCTTTTACATATGTGCATACCCTTCACTGACTAGTTACAAGTATGGACACTGGAAAATAAAAAAGTTAAATAGTGAAATAGATCTATCCAGTTTTGTGAATAAAAACTTTGGTCAAGCAACCATGAATCTGTAGTTCTGGGTATACACTCTTACATTTTCAAGTTTTGCAAGTGTTTTACAAACTTACCAACATACCATATCAAAAAAACTGAAGGGAGTCACAGAGTTTTTTCTTTTAATATGAAAACCCTAAAATCATAACCAATATTAGGAACTTCGATTAACAAGTCACCTTGACTTTGGAAAATTAAGCAAGAGCAAGTTTAACCTACAATACAGTGGGCCGAACTATAAAATATATTTTGCAGCACTATTCCTGAGTACAATACCTAGAATATCCAGGACCTAAGTAATGAGAATCTTGGTAATCTGATATATCTCAATGTGTTTATTTCTAGGTGTAAGAAAACAAACCAAGAAATGAGCATACATTTAATATCTGATGCCTCTAATAAAATTCTATTGAACTAGGTCCTGTATAAACAAGATACTGGTATGCTGACAAGTGAAAATTAAGTTGCAGTTGGTTCTGTATGGAAAAGGAGAGGATGAGAGAAAAGTAGTGGCCCCTACATGCCTTCATGAAGTATCATAAAGATGGTCTTTTAAATGTATATGTTTTTAAGATGACAAAGATGAACTATGAAGTATGAAATCATTAATGAGATGGCTGATGACAACGTTCTGTGACAATTGTAAATGCATTACTGTGTTACCATCTAATGCTGTTGCCATCATGTCCGCCCAGCTTGCTCCCCCTGTGTGCGTCCTCAGCACCGAGTACACATTGATGGACTCTTCTTACAAGACAACAGGTACTGCAAAGTTGTGAAACCCAATAATGAGATTTATTTAGCTGCTGGTCATGTGTGCCAGGATGAAGGGTAGAGGAGCAGGCTTGGGAGTATCACAGGCCCAGGCACAGTTCTTTTCTAGTGAGGCCTTGGTGTGCCTCCAAGTATTGCGCTCAACCCTCTATAGGCCCTCACCAGTACTTGGCAATGGAATCCTTGCTAGGGGTCGCACCATGCATGTACACGTCCGGCAAACTCACACAGGGGCTCTCGTGCTCACAGCAATGGGATGTCAAATGCACAGGGCAGTGAGAGAGTAAGAGCAGTCCTCAAGTCTGTGCAATCATACTGCCATTGCAGTCTGGCCTCACTACCATGTTTAGGCCCTCAGCACACACACTAGTACTAACACTGTCATAACAATTTTACACTATATAAAAATATTCCATTAAAATGTCCATTATTTCTTGGTCACGGTGGCACGGGTCCAGTGGGGCCCACAGCTGCTGCTGGCTCACATATACAGAAGGATTTGTACACATGGGTGTGAGGCATTGTGCGGGCTATGTACACGAGGTGGGTGGGTGGGCAGCGGGTGCAGCTTAAATGGGCCGGTGGCAGTGCTGGGCTGCTGGCAGTCATTGCCTCAGAGTACACTGTCATGGGTGGGCAACATGGAGAAGGCAGGAAGGAGGCTGGCTCCACAAGGTGCCTGCCTGTGCCTAAGATGCAACCCGGGGTGTGATGATGCCGGGCAGTTGCCCCTGGCGCTACCTGATCCTGCCCACTGCACCACGGCCAAACCCATAATTTATTGACTGCTGATTCAGCCGCTTGTACACCCTCAATCGCTGCTTAATCGTGGTCTCTTTGCAGACGGAATATTACCATCCTCCTCCTCTTCCTCCTCTTCTTGATCTTCTTCACCACCTTCCTCCTCCTCCTCTTCATCTTCTTCCTCATCAGAATTTTCGTCGTATGCCACAAGACTGACCTGCAAAATGGTACTTAACATAGAAAACTACTTATATGCACAAAAACTGCTTGCAACATATTATGAAAACTAAACAATTTCCAGTGGAATACTCCACAAGACTAACCAGTAATACTTCTAGCACAGGAAACTGTTTACAACAAATATATTCATTCTAACAAAGTCCTGACTAAGTAATCAATCAACATGTTTCACCCTTCATTATGTAAACACATGGGCCTTGTCTCAACATTACAGGAATTTTTTCTAACACAGACTGGGGGAAAAAAAAAAAAAAAATAATAATGAGATATGTGAAAAATGTCATGCTACTAAGATGAATGAGTATTGTATAGACTGAAGTAGTACAATGTATTCTCCAAATGTTTCCCATTCCTCCATTTTTTTCATGAGTATTGTACAGACTGAAGTAGTACAATGTATTCTCCAAATGTTTCCCATTCCTCCATTTTTTCAATCCTAATTTCATTTTCATATGTAGACTGACAACATACCATCTTTCACTAATCAGAAATCCATACGCCTTACTGCCTAGTCTCTGACACCTGGGCACGAAAATGAACACTATAGAAAGCCAACACATATGTATTAACAAAACTTATTTCCTACAACTGTACACATAAATAATTAAACATTTAGTGAGCTTGAAAGTATGAGTTTCTCAAGAAGTACATAAGAGTCTTCAACAAAAGTAGTGTGGTGATGAATTGAGAGCTGGAACAGTTCTGAGAGCTTAGTAAAAATGAATGAAGGTAGTGATGAGTTAATATCAATATAAGCAAGGTCAGAGAAAGGAAACAAGTCGTCTAAGGATGAGAAGGTTGAACTGTTCAACTACAGGTGTGGATGGTGCTAACTCTGCTGCATAGAGGAAAACTTTATATGATAAACAAAGGACTTGCATTGTATACAAATCTCCCCAACAAAAATGAAGAAATTTCCCTAAAATCTGAAGTACTGTGATAAAAAAATATTTCAGGTTATGAATCCAAAAAACCAAAGAATTTGCATACTAATTTGAGAAAAAATAAAGCATTAACCTTCCTTAGTTATATCCACTGCATCATCTTCAAATGCCTTATTGGATGGCTTACACAGTCTCTTCTTTGCACGTTTCCAGACAATCCTCAAAGATACACCCCTCTTGATAACATAAACCCTTATTCCATCTTTCCAACTCACTTTGGGTTCTCCTTTCCTCTTCTTCCTTTCAACTTGCTCATAAACTAACATTTGATCATTCTTCCCACATCTGTTCTTGTCAAGTGCCCAAACCATCCCATAGCTTACTTTTTGTTTTATCAACCATGCTTGTTCTAATCCATACCTCAGTATGACTTCTTGTGCCTCAGCATTCTTGCTGATGATATGCTACACCACAATATTAGGATATTCATCTTCAAAATTTGTATTCTCTAATGCATTTCCATCATCTAAAGCTCTGCCAAACCTACAACCTTATGTCTTTATGTCTAATATCACTTCTCATGATGCTAACAAACTAAAGTACTTTCACCACAAATTTTAATATTTTAGGACCATTTCACTGGCTGCCCAGGGTTGACTGCATAGGTTTAAATCCTGATTGTGACAGGAAAACAGACTTGCAAGCTTTCAAACATTACAAGGATCCAAAGCTCCAAAACTTCAGTAAAAATTATGCAATCAAGCTCAATTGCTTCAATGTATGTATTATGTATTTATACACTACAGCAATATCACCATCCAAACAAACAAAAAGAACAAACCATCGCCTCCACTGCGTAATTAAAACATTAACTTCAGCATTAAATTATGACCATATAACTTCTATCAGCTAACATGTTTGTACTTATTTTTAACTTTTCCAAGAACATCTTTCATTTTGTAATGGTAAATATGAAATTTGAAGACTTTTTTTTTATATCAATCTTGATTGTAAAATTGTATATCACTTGACATTTAACCCTTTAACTGTATATTTCGTCCACAGAGTTACTTGCCCATGTACATAAAGAAAAGTTCCAATTCCCCTAAAAAAAAAAAAAAAACTCAATCCTGGTGTGGGAGGATGGTTAGTGTTAGGACCCTGAATGGCAGTGTTTCATTTTTATGTAAGAATATGTTGATGATTATCTTTATTTTCCTTAGTGAGTTCACAGTCCATACACCTAAAACTATACAAACTTAACATTTTCTTTTACCAGGCATAATTTCACACATCTCATGAATATCATTTATATATTTTCTACAATTTTCTATATTTCTTATATTCTATATGCATTGTTTACATATTTACAAACCAAATTACACACAAACAACTTTATTTACTAAGACAAATGAAAAAATCTTATTTTCATACAAAAATTTTAAGCAAAAATAAGAATTAGTTTTCTTTTACCAAAAAATAACTTTATTTGTTGCTGCATAAATATGCCTTCTAGCAATGAAAACATAGTTATATATTTTTAAATGTTTCAAGGGTGATTGTCATGCATGACTCTTTTCAGCTGCATTGCTAGGCTGCAAGTGACATTTATGGACGAGTTACGAAATCATACATCAGCTAGGAATTCATTTCTTTTTTTTCTTTCCACAGCACATTTTAAGTCTGCATGATCCTCAAAACAGACCAAACCAAAGTTTTTCAGTATTCTACAGCTATTACCCCAATGAAAGGAGGGAAAAGAAAAAACTCTCTACACACACGATAAAAGTACACCAAATGTAAGGTCTTTAATAACAACATTTATACACATTCAAGTGATAAAAATATATATTTTCATAAATTAATACTGCAGTTGCATGTTACAACAGCACAATATCTGTTTTTTATTTCTCTAATTAGGAATGAACCAAGGCACACTAGGGACACTGTCATGGTACACCAGTGTGCCATGGTGTACTGGTTGCAAACCATTGGCTTAGAGCACTCTACAATGTATCACCACGATTGTGGCTCTAAGCAATGAAAGTGTTAAGGGTTCTTTGTTCTTTGGTGCTGATTTAGTAACATATGTCTTCCTGTCAACAAATCTGATAGCTTGAGTAATACTGTACAACCTAGCACCTGCAAGTCAAGTGGACACAGTGGCCTACTCTGTTTCCTATTTCACTTTGTCACATTTTACAAGTTTCTCACACAGGATAGCATTGGTGGTGAATAAAATGAATCAAATTATAGTAAACAAAACTGACAGAGCTTTCACACATTCTACTTTATATATATATATATATATATTTCCCCTCCCCATACATATTTGCCTTTTCCCGTGTTAGCGAGGTAGCGATAAGAACAGAGAACTGAGCCTTAGAGGGAAAATCCTCACTTGGCCCCTT
>JAYMFT010216318.1:0-11427 GCA_038088735.1 Panulirus argus
TTGATAACTGCTTCTTTCCCTACACGTCAAAGCTCTGGAACTCTCTACCTTCTCATGTCTTTCCCAATAACTATGACTTGGCTCATTTCAAAGCACAGGTCTTTCGCTTTTTCATAAATACTCTCCCTGTCTTTTTTTCGCCGTTTCTTAATTCTCTCTATTTTTCAATCAGGGCCCGGCCTTGATGTGGACTTTTGTCCGTGACTAGAGCCTTCAGCATCAAAAAAAAAAAAAATTGTACCATGTCTTTACTCCCGTGTGTATGTACACACACACACCAGTTTATACCAGGTACCCGTGTCTCGACCAACCTCGGGGGAAGGATGAACACCTGGGTTGGGTGTCGGCCAACTGCATCGCCTAAGAATTCGAACCCATGCGAGCCCGATTCCTGGCGAGCACGTTGGTGAATTACGATCAGTAAAGCTAACCATTGCACCACGGAGGAGTCCTGTGTGTGTGTTGCAGGATCCGCCCACATCGCGTCCCATAAGGTTCCTCCTCCCTTGATGTGTCAATTGATTTTCCAACACTTTTCCCTCAGAATAAACTGCCCTTAACTCAATTTCGATATCTCGACTGATTAAAAGCCCTTTCGGTCCCCGACCCACAGTCTTGCGTTCGGTTCTCGTTCACCATCGTTCACCTCCAGGTCCGAGGGAGGCTGTTGTTTGACTCCGTCCGCCGGACGATCACTTCTGGCACCGGCTGTACTCATAGGCCAGTATGCAAATCACGGGAAGAGAAAATTACACCTGAATTATGTGAAGGGAAGCAGATCTTGACCCAGCCAGAGGGAAGGTGTTCGGATATCTTGTGAGGGCGTTTGTGGATGGTGTTGATGCCAGCTGGCAGTGCAATACAATAGTGTAGTGTATATATTTGGGTAGAGAGGACAGCAGCCGCCAGGTAGCAGACACGGGGCGGTATGGAAGACGTCCCTAGTGAGGGACTTCCTCCCCATCTGTACAAATCGGTCATTGCACACAGACAACACACAACATCGACACCCTCCCCATCTCCCCTCACACACACACACACACACACACTCTCTTACTGGAGGTGGGGGTGGGGATGGGGGCACTAGCCCTGCGAGTGACAGATAAGAGAAGCAACTGCCCCCATAACGCGATGATGTGTTAAGTTGCCAGTTTGCCACCAACGGGAGCATCTCCTCTGAGTATGGTTGATTCGCCGGGAGTTACACGTACGAAACAAGGCGCCAGAAGACCAGAACTCATGCAATACAAGTATTCATATAAGATTTATGATTCTTTTGCCGTAAACAATATTACATTTTGAAGTTGTTGGTCTAGATATCTGGTTCTGATACAGAAAATTTACTGCAAACACTGTAAAGCATTTGAAGATTATCTTCATTCTTTTCCATACAAGAAAGATAATTCTTTGTCATTATAGGAACATTGTAGTTTGACGATAGAAGATCTTTATTGAGGAAGACGTAAGAGTTATACATCTACTCTTTATTCAGCATTATTTCATTTTTCTCCTTAGATCACAGAACAGCATTTTTATTAATATTTACATTATGCATTCATATGTATCTTGATAGCCTAACGTTTGATTATATCCTAACTCCTTTTACTTGTAACTATATAAGTTCTACATAAGATTTATACGAAAATTGTGTGTGTGTTTGTGTGTACTGTCGTTTGACCTCTGCTAATTTGGCTTCCTAGAGGTCACACCTTGACCCTTCTCGTCACAGATGGGTTTAGAATCGAGTTAGACAGAGATTCTGAACTTGTTACATAGAGGATCTGAACTTGAAGCGCTACTGAACCCTTCTGTAATCTTGTTGTCTGAGACTGTAAACAGGATTTGGTTCCTGTGACCTCTGTCGACCCCTGCTGATAAGCCTGTTGCCCGGAGTCGTTGGCTCCTGACCTCCCTCCCCGGTGCTCTGCACCCACACGAGAGAATTAGTGACATTATTTTGAGGCCTAACGTTAAATTATTCTGTGAATTATCATCATTTATCTTAAAAGACTTTATGTATGGTCATAAGGTTTTAACTCCTTGAGCCCGATGGTACGACCCTTGTGCACGACGGAACGACCCCAGAGCACGACGGTGCGACGCTTCCGCTTGGCTGACGACAGGACCCTTACTGCTCTGTCGTCCTCAAGTGTCGTACTGTCGTGTTCAGGGGTCGACCCGTCGTACTCATTGGTCGCGCCGTCGCCTCACCTTCACGGGTCTGAAGGGATATCCAGATTGTAAACCAGATCATTAACACTTTCAGTTTACGCTCCGTAAACTCCTCAGGTTTACAAACTCGGATTAAGGAGAGGCTGTCGACCAGTAGTTACGTACACCTCCGCCAGATGGCTACCCCAGGTGCTGCGAGATAAGGTTGACATGACAAACAACTTAAGTTTTAACCGACATAGCAGATGATCTGTCATGGTAGCTATCTATACAGTAGCTAATGATAGTTAGCTGTTCTTTTTACTATAGTAATCTGTTTAGTAGTTAGTAGTGATTATCCTTTATCTATATATTTATCTGATTATCTGTTCAGTCGAAAGTATTTGTTATTCTTTTGATTAATATTGATACAATGTTTCTTTATCATTTATCATACTTTATTATAACTTTTATATTGCTCACTGTTTTGGTTTGTTTCGAACAGCTGATTATCGTAAACGTTTATCAGCTGATTATTATTTACAGACACCTGCTACTTCTTTTGTGTACAGTCATCAGCTGATTCATGTTTATCTCGACCAGCTGATTTTTGTGTACAATCATCAGCTGATTGTCAAACCACAACCGTCTGATTTTTTTTTTCATTATATATTTTTTATTGTTTGTTATAGCTTTGAATTTGTTTCTTATCATCATCTTATCAGTGTTTATTTGCATGTTTGTTTGTTTGTTATGGTGTGATCTCTAACGTATGTCCGTCCGTCCGTCTGCAGGATGCGCCAGGTTCCCGGCATCACCGTGGAGGGCATCGACGAGGGCACGGCGCCCCCCCACCTGGACCCCCCGGCCACGCCCACGCCGCTCCACGCCGCCGTGTACGACTGGAACGACGACGACGACGACGACTACGTGTGAGTCGTGCTGATCGTTTTTGTTGCTGGGAGAGAGGGAAGGGAAGGAAAGGGAGGGCAGGGGAGGGAGAGGAAGAGAGAGAGAGAGAGAGAGACGCGAAGCTTTCATCCACGGTGTTAGATCCTTTCCCAGACAGATCGTCGGCCCGGCCGGAGTCCGGAGCCAGCGTAATATGGCACATGGACACTTTTGATGATGACGCCCAGTCCCTCACACTGCTCCTCTCTCTCTCTCTCTCTCTCTCTCTCTCTGGTAGGCAGCAGGAGGTAGGCAGCCACCGACCAGGAAGGTATATTACCCCACCGCCTAGGTAATCGAGAGGGTCAGTGACGGCAGCGAAGCGAGCCATCACTTCGGTGGCTGTCAAGTGTAACTCCTTTGAGCTAGGTGTGGGCTGCTGGCTTTACTCCACAGACATACAGTCGGCTCACATCGGACAGAACACTTGACAACACGTAACTCACACACGGCTCGTTCCTCGTAACTCTAGTAGGTTTTCCTGCGTTGAGTGCTACGCGTTAGTCTGCCAAAGGCTTCAAGATCAGTTACTCCTTATCCCCTCCCCAGGGGACTCCCCAGGGGACCGTCCACAGGGGTCGACGACAACCCCACCCCCCTTAACCATCCCATGAGGTCCCCACCCGGGAGGATGGGGGAGAGGGTCGTCCTCGGGGGCCCTCGTGCCCCACCCCCTGGCCACATCATGGCCAGGCTGGACGAAATAACCCAATTTGGCCACACTGGACCGTCGGCCAGACTCCCGGGTCACATTATGGCCCCAGCCTGCTGGTCCAGTGTCAGGTGGCTTGGGTCCACCAGCTGTGTCAGCTGGATGCGGCTTACGCGTCGGGTAGGTAACGAGATGGGCGGCTCTCGTGAGGGTTCCTGACGCTGCTGACAAGATGGCTGATGCTCTCGAGGGCTCCTGACGATGTTGAGGAGAACGCTGACACTCCTGAGGGCTCCTGATGAGATAGCCGACACTGTTCAGGAGGCGGCTGACATCAGTGATGGCTCCTGACGATGCTCACGTTTCATTGTAGAGAAGGCTGACGAAGCTGACGTGTCACTGGTGAGAAGACTGACGCTGCTGACTTGTCCCTGGTGAGAGGCCTCGCATATGTCGTGTCAGCTACATTAAGGCTGTCTGTCCTGACACGGTGCTGGCAAGGAGAAGTAATTGGATCATCGCTGTTAATAGTGGGTGATATGTCCAACTAGTTGGCTGCCCTCGACCACACCGAGTACGGCTGACGTCCGCTGCTGACATCCTTCATGAGCTGACACCCGGCTGACTTCCTGTGTTGACTTCGACCAGTCTTAGAACGGTTGGTGTCAAGTGCTGACACCCGGCTGACACCCTGACTACGACAGGAATGTTACCTGACGCTGCAGTGAGGGTAATGGCTGTCCAGCGCTGGGTAGTTAACTCTGAATTGCCTCGTTAAGGAAGGTTAACCACTGTTCAAGACGACAGGTTTGAGTTTCGTCCAAGAAGACGGCGATTGCGACTGTTGGGGATGATGTCCTCAGTGTTGGCACGGCCCTTGAATACGACGGTCAGGTAAAGGGTCACACTCTCATGCCTACGGGTCGTACCGTCACGGTATAGGGTCGTACCGTTATGTTCAAGGGTCATATGGTCGTGCTCACTGATCTCACCACCTTCGTGCGCAAGGGTCGTACTGTCGTAATTAAAGGTCGTGCCCTCATGTTCAAGGGGTCAAGGTGCAGGATTGTTTAGATTATCATCACTTGAGGAGTTCTGGGAAGCGAATGTCAAACTAGCATTCAGAGCTCTGTAGAGCCTTGTGGCGGATGACAGAAGCTTGAGAACTCTATCAGAGCCGACAGGAGGGACTCAGAATGATAGATAATGTTGAATATTTACGGAAGAGTAAGTTTGCTGGGAGGGGAAGTGGCAGAAAAGGCGATAGTAAATGAGTCAAAGGTATGGAGGATCGTACACAGAGGACAGAGGAGCCTGAGGGGTCGGCGTTAATGGTGTAATTCAATTGTACCTTTGGAAGCGAAGGAGACAGGATGCCCAGCAGCTAACAAGATGTCAACATCACCTGGTGTGTGTGTGTGTGTGTAGGTGGGGAGCCACGGGGGACCGTGAGACGCAGGTCAGGAAGATGGAACTGCGACACGGACGTCGGAGCTGCGACAAGTAGGGAGGACGAAAAGGAATCTAGAGTTCAAATGGAGAGGGTCGTGTGGGTTAGTCATTGATGGCGACTGAGGAAGAAGAGAAAGGTTGGAGGACTTACTGAGGAAGATGGGAAAGTGAGGGATGCGTGGGAGAGAGGCTGAGGGAGAGGAAAGAGTGGGAGCGAACCAGGTGCCCGGGCTAGGGTTACCTCACCTTCAACTGAAAACAAACCTCGCTTACTAATAGGTATCTTATGTTATGCAGCTTGCCGTCTCTACTTGCCCTGACCGAGGCGTTGCCTTGCTCTGTCACGACACAAGATTTAGATGACAGACGGAAATGTTCCTCTTTAGCACACATCATGTGGTACACCCTCGGGGTGGTGGAGAATCTCCCCTCTGTGGGAGATACATGGTGTTCTCCTACTGCCGCGTCTCTCCCCACTTTTCCTTCTCGTCCTCTCCCTCCGTCTCGTATCGCCCCCTCACAGGTCCCTCATCACCTCAACACAATCGCCGCTCTGGAACGCCACCAGTCCTCTCCCCAGCACCCCAGTTGCTTTCCTCATAATTTGTCCTTCTCTCTCTCTCTCTCTCTCTCTCTCTCTCTCTCTCTCTCTCTCTCTCTCTCTCACGCGGTTCAAAGGGTCTGTGGCGGCCTCCCCCCGGTAGCAAAGGGCTTATTACTAATCCCTTAAAGTTGTAAAGTGTTCTATGATGAACCTTCCAAGTTATAAAGGCTTCTTTACCAAACCCACCCACCCCCCCAAAAAAAAAATAATTCAAAGGGTGTTCTTTTAAATAGCGAACTCGTTGAGCTTTTAGTATTAAACCCTGCAGGTTTGGTCTTGGATCAGACGAGTCCCCACCCCAGTGCTTCCAAAGCTCGATCGTGTTTGAAACAGAAGGTGGGAGAGTAAGTGGGAAGGGGGGAAGATTGGAGTGCAAACGATCCCTTAAAGTAAACAAAGAAGCTGGGGTCATAGAGACGCTGTGGATGTTTCCCTTCACGGTAACATGAGGCATCTCAGAGCTCCCAAGTGTACCGCATGACTTTACTGTGCCTCGACCTCTCAGTATACCAGATTGGTTTACATCCGCAGCATCCCACGGTAGCCCAGAGGTTTCCTCAGTGCTCCGTGATAATACAGAAGGTCCCATCATGATATATACCCATACAGTAATAAAATATCCCATAATATCCCAGGCTTTCGTGGTGCAATATTGTCTTCCAGGATATCCCAGAGTGATGGATATTACCTCACTGTCCCACAACGTCCCAGAGATTCATAAAACGAGCCACGAGATCCCATAAAAGCCCGTAATATCCCAGTATCCCCACAATGTCCCCTGACATCCCACAATGGGACTAGACAGTTAATTGCCCTGCGGTCCCACAGACCAGTGTTGCCCGACCAAATATTGGTTTTACCGGGTCGCTGTTGTCAGGGCGCTCTGGCCTCCGCCACCCTCTCTTTAATTACCTTATCCTTGTCTCTAATTGTCTCAACCATGTCTCTAATTAGTAATTACCTCACCTCTCACCTCTCTCTCTCTCTCTCTCTCTCTCTGTATCGACCATCCCGTCCCTTTCTGTGCTATTCCTTGCCCCCTCTCAGTAACCCTATCTAGCATCACCAGCTGACCCACACGGGAATTGATTTCAAGCAAAATATGACTTTTCTGATTCCTTTTCCCCCGTTGCTTGCAGCCGACGGGGGAAGAGGAAGCAGAGCCCTTTTACCCATGGTCTGTGGACTCACTGATACCAGATTAAACCCCTGGTTCCTCTCCTCCACCACTGGTACACTTGGGTATTGTTAGTTCTTATTTCATGTGTAGAAAAGTGAATGTTAACACTTCACAGACCCTCACTTCCAATTCCCTCTTAGTGTGGCGATAGGGGGGGAACAGGAGTCGGGTTTCCTGTTATTGTATTCTCCTTCCTTCACCACTTTTCCATCTCTTCCATTACATTGTGATTAGATTCAACTCATTTACCAGTCTCCTGATGTCTCATTAGTCATTGAAAAAACAAGTAATTAGACTGAGGTTGTTAATACTAACCCTGTGATTCCACTTCTCCGACAGGTACGAGCGAGGCGGGAAGAGAAGGCGACAGCGGCTGTTGGAGGTGGGCGGGGCTGGGAGCGGTGACGTCACAGACTCCTCCTCCGTCAGTGATGACGTGAGCGTGGGCGTGGGCGGTGGGCGTGGTGAGAGGCGGAGCTCAGGGCGGCGTAAGAGGCCGTCGTCGTCGGCGCGAGAGAGGAACTTGAGGCGACTGGAGAGTAACGAGAGAGAGAGGATGAGAATGCATTCCCTGAACGATGCCTTCCAGGTAGGTCTTCTCTCTCTCTCTCTCTCTCTCTCTCTCTCTTCTCCCTGGCTTGGCAAAGATGGCTTGACACATTGCATAGTTTGGTGAACGAGGCCACTTGGCTTACTTGGCCTGGCGAGGGACCTGGCTCGCTTGCGGCTTGGGAAGCTACTTGACCTATACTTGGATCAGCGAGGCTGCTTGATTTGCTTTGCATGGCGAGGCCGTCTGGCTTGCTTGGCCGGGCGAGTGTACTGTGCTTGCCTGAGAAGCATTTTCGAGGTTTGGCCTCATGTGGAATGTGAGGGTTCCTACACGTAAGGTGGGAGGGACTCTGGCGGACAGAATAGGGACAAATCCAATCCCGAGTCTTCCTCCCACACAGTCCTGCAGCGTGTGTCCCTCACTTCACCCTTAGCCATCCTCGCTACTTTCAAGTACTTGCCTTACTTCCGTCAGCCGCGTGTCAGACCAACTATGGAATCTGTCCAAGACCCGTTGTAAGTCTATGCCACCCTCTTAGCGTCTCATCATCACTTGCCTCATGACCTTAGCATCGTCCGTAAAGAGGTTCAGGTAGGGATGCGACCCTGGCAGATCACTCACACAGATGAGGAAGATCTCTGGCCCCAGCACCGAGCTCTGCGGCACGCCGCTGGTGCCCTCAACCCCTTTCGAGAAGACGCCCTGACGATCCTCCTTTGTTCCGCTTCTACGAAAACAATCAATCTGTCCGGCGAGGTGTCTAGCACCCCCTTCATAACTGCCTGGAGATCAGCTTCTTTCACCCGCCTCCTGCGTGGTGTAGCGCTAGAGGCTTTCTGGTGATGCACATGCAAGCAACCCGCCCGGCCTTCTCTTTTGTCAAAAAAGAAAAAAAAGACTCACTCACTCGTCGAAGCAAAGAGGTTCGTTTCACACGACCCTCTCGCCCTGAATCCATATTTTCTCTCACCTACATAGTCTGTCCCGCCCAGGAAGTCATCTATATCCTTTGCTGTTACCTTTCCCCTGTGCCTCGCAGACCACACTCCTTGGAGAGACAGGTCAGTTGCTCAGCGTGTCCTCCCGACCTTCCTTCCTTATAGACAGGTATAATCTAAGCCGTTTTCCGCACCTGTAGTGCTTTCTTTTCCAGTAACATCTGAACCGTATATTCCAAGAGGTTCATGGAGGGCGTCCGTACGCGTCTTCAGCCAATATGGAGAAATCTCGTCATGATTACGAACGTTATACGGGTCGGCAGCTTTAGTGTTCCGTTAGTGTTTTTTTTTTTTTTTTTTTTTTAGATATCTAATGGCTCTCAGGACCCACTAGCCGTTCCTCCTTCCTTGGTTTTGGGGCTGCCCTCAGCTGCCCCACAACTCCTCCCGCAGAATCCTTCAGCCACCGGGGTTGGCTGTCCTTAGAATGAGAAAAAAAAACTACTGTGCCTTACAGATGCCGGCTGCCTGCAGAGGGCCGTCTGTACCTTCGTCACAGCACATCACAAAGCTCCTTCGCTTTTTGACATCATTTACTAAACCATTCCCACCCTTTTCTCGACCTTCCCCCTCTATTCAAAACTACAGGTGTATGTGTGTGTGTGGTAGTATGCCTATGTGCGTGTGTGTATATGTAGGTAGGACTGAGTGTGTGTGTGTGTGGGTGTCTCGTGTGTGTTCATATTCTGTCCTATTCTGAGCCAAGACGCGGACGTATGGTGTAAATATAGCTATGGGCCAGAAATAGCTTTGAAGTAAACATAACTTTGCTTCGAATATTGCTGTGGGCTGAATATTGTTGTGGTCTGAATATAGCTGAGAAAAGCCACAACACTTCTCAAGGAATCTAAGTACCATCAGGCCGGCGAGATATTGAATGTGGGAGGAGAGGAGGAGGGAGGGAGGGAGGGAGGGAGGGAAGGAGGGAGGGCTGGGAGAGTATGATAAGCAACACAGTGGCCAGTGTTGCAGGGGATTCTGCTCTGTCCAGACCGTCTTGGTAGCGTCAGTCCGACTCTGGCAGGGGTGTTGGATATGGGACACCCCCCCCCCCCCGAACATGGAAGAGGGCGGGATAGAGCGACTTCCGTGGAGGTGATATGTATGTAACAAGGAGTTACTGCTGCTTGTGGTTACAGTAACGACCTTGTGACCCGGGCTGGTGTGGGAGGCTTCACTGCCCCCCCCTCCCTCTCTCTCTCTCTCTCACTCACTTTCTCCCTTCCAGCCCCCTTTCTTTTTCTTCCCATGAACATAAATTTCATTTCCACTACCCTTCCAGCGCGCCTTCCTGGAAACCCATAAGTTTAGTCTTACGTCAAGCTCACGGCTTCGAGGATCCATCTAGCTAAGCCCTGGGCCACTAGGGCTCCATCGTGAGTAGGATGGTCCAGTGGGGCTCCATCATGGGTTGGATGAACAATTAGGGTTTTCCATCAGTGGTCAAGACAGGGTCCATCTTGGGTAAGTTAGGCTTCATTCTGGTTAATTGGGGCTTCATTATGGGTAAATGAGGCACCAGTGTGGGCAGTCGAGGTTCCATCATGGGTAAGCTAGGTTTCGCTGTGGGTGAGCAAGGCTCCATACTGGAAGCTCCACGGGATCAGCAGAGGTTATGGCGTTCCAGGACGCTCCAGTCCTCGTGGTGACCTGATTTGCCTTCCAACTGAAGTGACCCCACGCTTCAGGCGGCCTCTGTCGCCATCGCATGAAGCAACTGACAAGTGAGAACGTGTGTGACCTCACCTGACCTGCTTCTCTTCCTCGGGGGACCGACGGTAATGACCTTTCTTAACCTCAAGGATACTCTGACTCAAGGTGCCCCTTGGGGGATGGGGGGGGGGGTGGCTTCTGCTCCGTCACTACCAGTCCACCATATGACAACACTGACGTAAATAATCTCTCCTGCACCACCTGGCGCTTAAGCTTCACCACCTGTGCCACCTGGCGCTTGAGCTGCACCACCTGTGCCACCTGACCCTTCAGCCATCTGTTCTGTTCACCACATGATCGTTGTGCTGGCCATGTTTCTGTACACCCTCTCAGTCCGTCACCATTATTATAAGTCAACCTAAACACCTGCTGCAACGGGTAGTGTGGCTGCTTACGCTGGGAGAGGCGACGCCTGCACCTGACGGATGTGGGAGTGCGTGGGATGCGAGAAGTGTGTGGGAGAGAGAGTGAGGTAGGAAAGGGACTGGCAGACAGGTAGCCAAACTGACAGGTAAATAGAGAGAGAGAGAGAGAGAGAGAGAGAGAGAGAGAGAGAGAGAGAGAGAGAGACTTTATTATCTTCCTGAACTGTAAGCAAAAGGCTTAGAGCCAGTAACATTCCCATAGGGAAGCCCTATCTCCTGGTCAACTGCAGCCAGCAGAGTACAAGGCGCAAGTGATCCCTAATATGTTACTGTATTCTTGGGATCCTCTGGGGCGTCATTATAGGGAACAACCCTAGTCTGGTCCTCTATACGGGGGCAACCCTCGTCAGGCTCTTTATACGGGGATGGCTCGAGTAGCAGCAGAGTGGGGAAATATCCCTAGCTTATAGGGTTCAGTATGATTGTCTGGCAGGGAGGAAGGACAGAAATGTCCCTAGCTAATCCAGCGGAGTAGACGCAACTTCCTGGACACTCGGGAATAAAAGCTGCCGAGGTAGGGACAGGGATAGTACGACGGGGAGTCTGCAGGAGGCGATGAGAGGGAGGGATAGGAAAGAGTTGAGACAGCACAATGTCAGGGCCTGACAGGGCTAGGGTTAACCCCTAACACCACAGCTCCCTACCCACAACCAGGCCCCACAGACCTTTCCATGGTTTACCCCGGACGCTTCACATGCCCTGGTTCAGTCCACTGACAGCACGTCGACCCCGGTATACCACATCGTTC
>JAYMFT010216329.1:0-11427 GCA_038088735.1 Panulirus argus
GTCATGTGTAATGCACTGAAACCACAGCTCCCTTTCCACATTCAGGCCCCACAGACCTTTCCATGGTTTACCCCAGATGCTTCACATGCCCTGGTTCAGTCCATTGACAGCATGTCGATCTGTTCCATTTCACTCTATTCCTTGCACGCCTCTCACCCTCCTGCATGTTCAGGCCCCGACCGCTCAAAATCCCTTTCACACCATCATTCCGCTTCCAATTTGGTCTCTCGCTTCTCCTTGTTCCCTCCACCTCTGAAACATATATCCTCTTTGTCAACCTTTCGTCACTCATTCGTTCCATATGTTCAAATCATTTCAACACACCCTCTTCTGCTCCTTCAACAGCACTCTTTTTATTACCATACATCTCTCTTACCCTTACATTACTTACTCGATCAAACCATCTCATACCACATATTTGCCTCGCAACTATATAATATTGCTGGAACTACTATTTTTTCAAACATACCCATTTTTGTCCTGCGAGATAATGTTTTCTCTTTCCACACATTCTTCATCGCTCCCAGAACCATTGCCCCTTCCCCACCCTATGACTCATTTCCGCGTCCAAGGTTCCAGTTGCTGCAAGTCCACTCCCAGATATCTGAAACACATCACTTCCTCCAATTTTTCCCCATTCAAACTCACTCCCCAACTAATTCGTCCCTCAACCCTGCTGAACTAATAACCATGCTCTTATTCACATTTACTCTCAGCTTTCTCCTGTCAAAAACTTTCCCAAACTCAGTCACCAACTTCTGTAGTTTCTCATTCGAATCAGCCACCAGTGCTGTATCATCGGCGAACAACATTTGTCTCACTTCTCAGGCCGCTTCATCCCCAACAGACTGCATACTTGCCCCTCCCTCCAAAACTCTTGCATTTACCTCTCTAACTATCCCATCCACAAACAAAGTAAACACCCATGGGGACATCACACACCCCTGACGCAGACCGACCTTCAATGGGAACCAGTCACTCTCCTCTTTTCCTACTCGTACACATGCCTTACACCCTTGATAAAAACTTTTCACTGCTTCCAGCAGCTTACCTCGCACAATTTATATTTTTAACACTTTCCACAAAGCATCTTCTCCAGATCCATAAATGCCATTTGCACTCTTTCCTCGTAAGTATCGTCCAAAAGCCTCTCTTTTCTCTTTCACTAGCAACTTTACTTCATCCCACCACTCACTACCCTTCCTAATCTGCCCACCTCGCACCTTTCTCATGCCACACGCATCTCTTGCACTGCCTCCCTTAATACATCTCTTTCCTCACCCACTCCCCTCACTTCATTTGTTCTCACCTTTTGCCATTCTACGCTCAGTCTCTCCTGATATTTCTTCACACAAGTCTCCTTTCGTAGCTCACTTACTCTGACCGCTCTCTTCTCCCCGACATTCTCTCTTCTTTTTTTGAAAACCTCAACAAATCTTCACCTTCGCCTCCAGAAGACAGTGATCAGACATCCCACCAGTATCCCCTCCCGGCACATTTACATCCAAAAGTTTCTCTTTATGACTCCTATCAATTAATACGTAATCTAATAATGCTCGTTGACCATCTCTCCTACTCACATACGTATACTTGTGAATATCTCACTTTTTAAACTAGGTATTCCCGATTACTAGTCCTTCTTTGCAGCACACATATCCACGAGCTCTTCACCATTTCCATTCACAACACCGAATACCCCATGTGCACCAGTTATACCCTCAATTGCCACATTACTCACCTTCGCATTCAAATTACCCATCACAAATACCCGGTCTCGTGCACCAAAACTGTTGACACACTCAGTCATCTGCTCCTAAAACGCTTCTCAAGATCTTTCTTCTCATGACCAGGTGCATAAGCACCAATAATCACCCATCTCTCACCATCCACTTTCAGTTTTTCCCACATCTTCAGACAGACCACCTGACCTTGCCCGGGGATTAGCTAATGAAGCCACGCCTCAAATTTACCTGTGTATATAACCACCCTAACACTTGTATATTTCTCACTCTGTCTGAAGATGTAATAAACGAAAGTACTAACTGTACTTAATATCTCTCTCCATTGGTGATTGTGCATTTACTCCTTCACGGTGAAGTGCAGGTCTGCAGATTTGGATATCACGTACGCCTTCAACGCTTTCCAGAACTTGAACCCTAGCCTTCGAGACTTCTGCAGTGTTTCTTCTCGTCTTTAGTAGGTGCACACCGAGCAAAGGAGAGGCTACGTTTCCTGAGGACATGTTTACAGGATCAAGTGATACCCGATCGACTTTTCAACGTGATTAACCTTGTCCACACACCTTTGAGGAGACTAGGGTCGACCGTGTCAGGTCATATTAGCTGACTTCACCGCCCCAGGCCTTGTCAGGTCAGGTCAGGAGACCGACCACCTGACCTCCCCCGGGGATTAGCTAATGAAGCCACGCCTCAAATTTGCCTGTGTATATAATCACCTCAACACTTATACATTTCTCCCAAGCCAAGAGAACCAGGAAAACCAAGCCCATCTCCCTCCTCAGCTGCATTGCAAAGACGGCAGAGAGGATGGTTCTCAACAGGCTCAAGTGGAAAGTCGGCCCTCCACACCCTCGCATCTTCGCCTACACAGAAAACACCTGGACAGCAAACAATCTGTCGAAGATACTGAGCACCTGAGACATCAAACCGGCTATAGTGGTCTTCTTAGACCTTGAAAAAGCCTTCGAACTAGCTAGTCCGCTGGCAATACTAGATACTCTAGCGAAGAAGGGAGTCCAGGGGAGGCTCATCGGGTGGATCCAGGACTACCTGATGCACCGCCAAGAACGGATGCGATTCCAAGGAGCCGGCTCGTCATACAAGCCACTTGAGAATAGCACCCCACAAGGAGGCTTCCTCAGCCCAACACTCTTCAACGTCCTGATGGAGAACTTAGTGAAGCTCCCCTTCAGGCATTCGGCTAAGCTCCTCTGCTCCGCCGACGATCTCCAATTGATAGTGCAAGGGCGCGGAAGATTCGCCAAAATGCCCAACACGCACTCAAGCTGGCTGAGAAAGAGTGCAACAGACTGGGTCTCAAGATCAACCCTACCAAAACTAGGGCGATGGCCCTCTGCCCCACGAGACCAGACAGGATGCTCTCCGTTCAGGGAACACCGGTGACCTGGGTGACACCCACCAGTGCCTTGGAGTGTGGTTCGACCGAAACTTCAGCTTCAGGCCACAGCTTTAGTATCTCCGACACAGAGCAAAAAAAGAAAGAAAAAAGAAAAAAAACAGAGAAAACATTATGAGGTCGTTGACTAGCTCAGCCATTGGGGCCAACATAGAAGTGCTCAGGACGTACTACACCGCCGCCATCAGATCGCTAGTAGATTACTGTGCTCCAGCACTCATTGGCCCGAGGAGTGACCGGTTAACCAACATAGAGGTCATCCAGAATGATGCACTCAGTACCATGCTGGGAGCTCCCATGTGGACCAGGATCTGCAACCTGCAGATGGAGACTGGGCTGCCATCCCAAGCAGCAAGAGTCAAGCAGGTGACAGCGGTGACCCTAGCCAAGATCTACTGGTCAGACAAGTCCTCAACTACGAAAGCCAGAGTCCGGACCGCCCTCCACCTAGACCACAAGGTGCGAAGAACCACCTGGACACATGACGCGGCCAACGCCATACACACCTTTCAAGCGGCTACATCCATACTGGAGACGGAGGATGCGCGACACCACGGGTACAGTGTACCACCTCCATGGGAGACCCTCCACCAGCCACCTTCGCAGTCACAGCATTGGGAGACAGGAAGTCCAACCTCCAGCAGGAAGACCTGAGAACACTGGCTTTGAGAGCAATGGCCACGAGACAGAGGAAGGAAGATCGGGACCGGCCTTCCACACCCAAGGTCATACTCACCTCTGGAGGCTGTCAGATGGCTGCTCCACACCACAGACGGAGCTGGTAGCCATCTCCAAAGCCCTAGTACACGCAGCTACCACGCATTCGAAGCTCGTGATAATACACACGGACTCAAAGTCATCAGCGCAAGCGCTGCAACACAGCCTCCAAAAAACAACATTAAGCTTATCACTTCGATCCTAGCTCAACTCCATGAGCTACAGCAACAGGGCCGTCCTGTCAACATACACAGGATCCCCAGCCACATGGGGAAAGAGACAGCAAACGAGCCAGCTGAAGCAGCCACATGCTTTAAAAATATCCAGATGTACGTTCCAATGAGCCTGCAACATGTCAAACGCCTGCTACAGAAAGCAGCAAGGCTCCAGACCAGGAAGAATCTCCTGGATGCCCACAATGCCGGATCCCTATCATACAAATGGTACATGGTGGCCACGAGACTAGAACCACCGTACAACGACAGAAGCATGAGAAGGAAAACACTAGTCGATTCTACACTGTCTACGACTGGGGTACCAATGCTGCTGGCAAAGAGTTGACAGCGTCAACAGAGACTGCGTCTACTGTAAGTGGCCGTCAACGCACCCACTGGAACACTACATGCTGGACTGCGAAAATCCCAGACTTCAATGAAGAGGACCACGTAATACCAGAGGCTTCGCTGCTTTACAAGACCAAGAAAAATAAGATGGAACACTTGCTCCGGACCATTGCTTAATACCCACCACCCAGATGAAAATAGCGCGCCTAATACCAAAGGGCGTTGTACAGTGAAAGTGACCACAGAAGACCTTGAAAAATATAACGTACAAGAACACCTACAATCCACACAAAAACCAGGGAACGGGCCGCCAACAGGCAAATGCCCGTGTCTGACCAAACGGAGGTCCGACGATCTAAACAAACAATACCGGGCGGTCTGATTTCGCTCATGTACGAGCAAGGGCAATCCGCTGATTTGCCCGTTAAAGTTGCCACGATGACGGATTTAACACTCGTGCCTGCCAGTCACTGCCCGATAGTGTGGATGTTCTTTTACAGGGTGCTCTAGCTTCACGCACTAAATTTCAAACCATTCAAGAAAAAGTTGTCATCCACCTTTCTTTTAGTACCACAGTAGATAAGTGGAAGAATTTTCATTCCTTTAAAGGCCCTCGGGTGAACACTCTTACCAGTTACCATCAGCTTGGTTTTATGTGTTCCTGCAGTATTGCTGCAGCCTAGAATTGTTACCCTATCTTTGAAATCCTTGCCCCCCAGAGGGAGACTCCTCAATTCTTGGGCAAGGGTTTTTCGTGGCATACAATGCCAATATAGGGCAAATTCGTCAGCATTATACACTTATTCTGGGGCTAAGTTTTCTGCTGCCATTAACCATGCAAATTCATCCACAAACTTTGTAGCAGCAAAGCATCTCCCCAGAAATGCTTACACCTTCATTATGTTGGAGCTTAAACCACTTTATAATTGCACTGTATAATTCTGTACTCCTGGCACCTTTCAAAGTTTTCTGAAACTTTAAACTTTTCTTGCTTTCATTTTCAGAAAAAACTAAAAAATCTGCTCCTTTTATTTCTTTAAGTCATACACATTTGATGTTCCAATCTCACACAAAGTCTTTACAGAAGTTCCTTTATCTAATTTTCTCAGTAACACCACCTTTTCAAGTATCGATAATGATCTACGCTTATGCGTTAATTTAGTTGGCTGCATTGTAAACAGATTCTGGTGCCTTATCGCTGCTAACTTGCTAACAGTGCCACCCTGGTGGACCAGATCCACAAACTAATGACAGCAGATTCAAAACGTGCAGGAGCATGGGAGTTGCTGGACCACAGAGTACCGGATTAGAGAGGTACAGCCTGTACCTCCACTTCTCCCTCATTCTCATCCCCTAAAGAACTGTGAAATGGTCAGTCTCTAAAGAATCCTCTCACAACTCTAGCATCTAGCATGTCCTTCCTCATTCTTTCATCTGCTGCCATATAGTCAGTGAAACCCTTTTGCTCTTCTCTTCCATCATTCCTCATCAACGTATACCTGTGGATCATCTTGTGCTGAAAATTGGTGTTTGCAAGGAATAAATGCCTCTGAGCACAGACATCCATAAGATAACTTCCATACTCCTTTACTCCAGGCACTTCCCATTTACCAACTGTCTCACCAACTTCATCACATCCCACTTTTGCATTCAGATCACCCATTACAACCACGTTTCTCTCATTCTCCAAACTGTTTATCTAGGCATTCAAATTTCTCCAGAAATGCTTCATTTCATCCTTACTTCACACAGTCTTCATATTCACAGGTGCATATATACATACCAGTGTATACTTCACAATTCCAGTCTTACCTTTCACCTATGCTATTCCGGAACCATTCCATCCATGCTCTGTAACACCCTCCTATGCTCTTGATGATAGCAGAATTGCACACCCTTCTTTTTTATATATACTTTAATCTTTTTTATCATTAAGCATTTATCTCTAGTTGCAGATGTTCTCAGTATCATTCACGCATAGTTTGAAAGCACTATCTTTTCAATATGTTCCTTGAATTTAAGTTTTTGACTGATTGTTACTACTAAATCTCTGATGTTTTGCTTCATTCTCTATTTCCCCATAGGGCCTCTGTATGTATTGTGTTCAAATTTCTTTTCATTGAATTCCATTAAGTTTTCATCTGACCTTCTGTAGATACTGTAGTATCCAGGCCTCTTTCAAGTTTGCCATCCACATTTTCTAGTACTTTACTTACTCTCATGTCATTTGCAAAACACCTAACACTACTTTTTCTTACTTCCTTATCTATGTCTGAGAACATTCTCTCTTACTTCCTCATCACTGTCAAGGATCATGATATACAAAGAGAATTTTTCCCTGCAGTACCCCAGACAACACATCTTCCTCATATATGTTTCCATTTGCAACTACCATGAATTTTCTGTTGGTTGAAAATACTTTGGTCCATTTTTCTTTTTTTGTTATATTTTGACTTGCCATTTTCTTTAATAATGCTTCATAGTTTACTTTATTAACTCCCTTTGTAAAATGAAGAAAAACCTTGTTATTCTTTACACATCCATCAAACTTTTGTACTAATCATTATGATGTGCTAGTAATGGTTTGCATGTAATGGATAGTGTTAGTGAATTATCAGCTTTATAGTATGTAATTCTTAGATAAACGTATTTACTCTCTCTTTTCAGTTAGTCATTTGTTCTGTTGTTTGGATATTTGAGGTGCAACATACATCAGGTGATACTGGTACTCAATCAACAGCAACATACATCGAAAATTGTGTGCAAAGTTCAGCACTCTACTTACTCTTTCCACCTTCTTTGCTATACATGGTTCCCTTCTTTAGCTCCTCTTGTAGTTAGTAATAAAAATAGATTCTTTCAATATATTTGAGACTAGTTTCCAGTAATTTGGGCAAACTTGATCCTGGCTTCTACTGATGAAAGGTTTCTTATTGACTGAGTAATTGGCCAAAAAGTGGCTTCATAATTCTATTTCATATTTAAGTATTTTTTATGTTGCATTATTAAGTAAAGACACCAAAAATATTTTTCAATAAATCAAAGAAATAGGGTACTGCAAAGCTACTGAGCATATTGTGATTATTAATTTGCAATTAGTTTTCATTGTACTTAGTGGAGAAGTGGCCTTAGTTGGTGCATCATCTTACGTGAGGTGTAAGTGGATTAACCATACAGTTTGGATTGCTGTAGCTGTTATGCTTATCATTCCTTGAAGTCTCACGATATACCAGTTTGAAATGTAATATCACTTAATTAGGTCTTGATGTGGTACAAAGGGGTTAATCTGGGTTTTATAAGTATCCTATGAGTAAATGATTTAGGATTTGGTGTGCCCATCTCAAAATTACTTGAAAGTGCAAGTGACTAAATGAATGTACTTTTTCACGTAGGAGTTACAATTACTGATCTTGCTTTCTTTCTCATTAGAACTAAACTACTGGGCATAACTGGATATTTTTTTCTCTTCATATGCCATAAATCAAACTCCATTTTACTGGTCTTCCTACTCTTGCTTACCTTCATTTTTTAAGAAAATTTCTATTGCTGTTTTGTATACTATTTGACTTTGCTAAACAGTTTGGAATGATGTCAGCAGTGTACATTTAGTTGCCAGTTATCCACAAAATTTTGTTACCCACGGTGACTAGACTAAATTATTTCTTGATTAGTCTTCAGTGCTGTGTTACTACATGTACAGTAATACAGTGTTATTTAACCTTTACCTTCTTGCCCTAAAAGTCCCCAGAATCTTCTGTCCACTGAGCAGGACCAGAGGTCATACAGTTTAGTGATATTGCATAAGTGTCTATGTGGGGAGATTGCTGGGTGATTGAGAACTAAACATTGTAGGTCTTCATTGTGATAATTGCATCATGGGTATGAAGGGTATTGAAATATTTTGGATTGGTGTTTGTAATGTTGTAGAGTTGGTTGATGTCTTGAGCGTAGACAAAAAAAAAGTAACTCATATGTGTCTGGGGAGTGTGGTTTCAGGAGGATGTATGTGTAGTGTAATAATGTTTAAGACTGAGTTGGAAGGGCAGTTGCTTAGTGCTTGTTTAGTCATATCAGTATATATGTTTTGTCAGTATTATATTTGTCGGGGATAGGGAGATATCAGGGTAAGCTTTTTATTTCTTTTTGGGGGTTGGTGGTTAGTTAGGGAATGGTTGGATGAGAAGAGTCTATTGCTGTTGCAAAGAATTGAGTGCCAAGTATATTATGGTGGGACTGTATTAGAGGGAACACTGTGTCATTGTGTAAGTGTTGAGTGTTTGCATTTGAAGAACAGCCAGCGATTGTTCTGAATATTGTTTTGAATTATTTGCAGCTTTGTTATATTGCTTTTGCTTTTCACAGGGTGGATGACCAGGCAAGTGAGGCATAGTTTATGGTGTGAAAAATGAATTGTTTGTAGAAGATACAAAGGGATTCTTTTTCTAGTCTATATCTGGTAAATCAGGTTTTGAGGGCATTTAGTTTGTTGCTTTTATGTTGATGTTTGTGGTGTGGAGAGTGAAAGTCTTGTGTGTGCTGTATGTTTTTTTTTATGTTTAAGGCTCCAGTCATAGACAAAAGTACACATCAAGGCCGGGCTCTAATGGAAATATAGAGAGAATTAAGAAACGGAAAAACAAGAGAAAGTGAAAGACCTGTCTTTTGAAATGAACCAGGTTATAGTTATTGGGAAAAACATGTTAAGGTAGAGAGTTTCAAAGCTAAGCTTTGACATGTAGGAAAAGAAGCAGTTATCAAAATGGCACACCCTTGAGTTGCCGATGGCCACACAATAATCATGTGACGCAGCAGCTTGCCAATTATTGCGAGGTCTAGGTAATGATGGGGGCACACAAACGGCCAGCTTTCGGAAGCAAAAGCCAAAGAAATACTTATAGAAGAGGGAGAGTGAACCAGCATTGCGGTGTAGGGCAAGGGGGCTAAGTTTGGAAGTTAGCCTGGGACAGTTATAAGTAGGACTGCTTTCGACTCAACTCTGTCAATGTAATAAAGGAAACACAGCTATACTCACCCCAAATGTGAGAGTAGTACTCCATACAAGGATGAATTAATCCCTTGTATAAATGGTGCAACTGTTCAGAAATGAAGTCACAATATCTAAATGGGACACCCAGTTTCTTAGAGGCAGACTTAGCTGTTCCCATAATATGGGGTTTCCAAGAAAGAATGGATGTTACAGTAATACCAAGCATATTCATTGAGTCAAGAGGTGGAATTACAGAACTATCAAAGGAGAGACGAGAGTTGTGAGGAGTTTTCGTTAGAGAGATGGGTAGAAATTAGGTCTTGGAGGCATTAAGCTTAACTAGATTTTGTGTACCCCACTGAGATATCTTGTTCAAGTCTGAGTACATTGAGGAAGCTGTGTCAAGACGAGATGCAGATCAAGTGACAGAAAAGAGAGCAGAATTGAAGGATGTGGTTGAATGCAGTGTTGAGTTGTCAGCATATGAGTGCATTGGATTGTTTGTGGAGGAGAGGAAATTGTTGAAAAAAAAAGGAGAAAAAGTGTAGGAGATAAGACAGAACCTTGAGGGACACCACTGTTGATGGAGAAAAGGTGGAAGGCTGATCCATCAACAACCACAGAGATAGGCCAGAGAGGAAGCTAGATATGAAGGAGTGAAGTGAGGGAGGGAAGCCAAAAGCTGGAAGCTTAGAGATGAGACCCCAATGCCACACTCTGTCAGAAGCCTTAGATATGTCAAGGGCAACTACACTTGACTCCCCAAAATCTTTCAAGGATGATGACCAGACATTAGTAAGATAGGAAAGAGTATCACCAGTGGATCTCACCTTACAGAAGCCATACTGTGATCAGAGAGAAGACTGATTTTCGAGGTGTTTAAGGATATGGGAGTTAAGGAGGGATTCAAAGACTTTGGAAATGGCAAATCTCAAAGCAATAGGACGATAGTTAGAGGGGTCAGAATGGTCGCCCTTCGTAGGGATGAGATGTATCAAAGCATGTTTCCAAGGAGAATGAAAAGTTTTGGTTTTTAAACAGAAATGGAACAGACGAGTAAGCACAGGTGTAAGTTCAGAGGCACACTCTTTCAGTACATGGGAATGGATGCCAGTAGGACCATAAGCTTGGCGTGTGTCCAGAGAAAGAAGAGCTTTTCGGACAGTCTGAAAAGAGATTATGGGAAGAGGCATGGGATTAGTAAGAGGAGCATCAGGGGGTGAAGGAATGTTAGTCATCCAAGGTGGAGTTAAAGGAGAAATAGGAACCAAAGGGAGTTGCTTTGTCAGTGGGAGAGACAGCTATAGTACCATCAGAGTGGATAAGTGAAGGGAAGGTAGAGCAACAGAAGTTGTTAGAGATGCCCTTAACTAAAGACCAGAAAGACTTATCAGTGGATGACAAGAAGAGGTTATCGCACTTCCTTTGAATAAAGGAACGTTTTGCCTCATGGATAATGTGCTTACAGCGATTACAGGCAGTAATAAAAGCTGAATGGGAGCCAGAGGAAGGAGAGTATTTACAGGCCTGATATGCCTTATCCCTTGCCTGAATGGCCTCAGAACAGGAACAGTTGAACCATGGATGAAGAGGTCATTTTGGAGGAAGAGGGAATAAACTCTTTCATTCCCACAAGAATAACCTCTGCTATACGTTTGGCGGAGACAGATGCATCACCACACAAGAGACAGTAATTTACCCATGGAAAGTCAGAAAAGAAGTTACGAAAGTTATTCCAGTCAGCTTTGTTCAGGTGCCAGTATTTATGCTTAGAAGGGGCTGCTGGAAGGGGAGGTGCCATTAGAATAGATACATTTATGAGAGTGTGATCAGATGAACCAACTGGGGTCAAGATTGTGTATTTACAGCGGGATGGAATAGAGGTGGAAAACAAATCCAGAATATTAAGAGATTGGCCACAGCAGTAAGGAATATGGGTAGGGTGGGAGATAATTTGCTCTAAATCATTGAGAATGGAGAACGTGAGGGCTTCAATTCCTCCAC
>JAYMFT010216340.1:0-11427 GCA_038088735.1 Panulirus argus
AAAAAAAAAAAAAAAAAAAAAAAAAAACAACACTTCCCCCTACAGACTGCATACCTGCCCCTCTCTCCAAGGCCCTTGCATTAATCTTTCTCACCCCTCCATCCATGGACAGTCATGGTGAAATTACATACTCCTGCCATAGACAAACCTTCACTTGGAACCATTCAATCTCCTCTCTTTCTACTCTACACAATCCTTATATTCCTCATAAAAACCTTCCACAGCTACTAGTGCTTTTCCTCCCACACCATGCATTTCAAAGCCTTCTACAAGGCATCTCTATCAGCCCGATCATATGCTTTTTCCATGTCCAAGAATGCCACACACAAATCCTTTTGCCTTTCTAAGTATTTCTCACACACATTCTCTAAGTCAAACACCTGATCCACACATCCTTTACTACTCCTGAAACCACATTCTTCCTCCCTATTCTGATGCTCAGTACATTCATTCACCCTCTCAATCACCACCCTCCTGTACAACTTACCAGGTACACAAAACAAATACCTTCTTTTAAAGGTTCCATTCACATACAAAGTCCACATCAAGAATGTGCCTTAATTGATATATAAAGAGAATAACAGAGGGGGAAAAAAAAAAAAAGACAAGGAAAAGTATTTACAAATCTTGACAGAAGTGAAAACCCTGTTTTCTAAAATGTACCAGGTCATAGTTATTGGGAAAAATATAAGAAGGTAAAGTGTAACAAAGCTACAAAGTAGTCATGTATTGTAGCAGCTTGCAGAGTATCGAGTGTTCTAGCTAGTAGTAGGGGCATACAAACAGCCAGCTCTTGGAAGCAAAAACCAAAGTAATATTGACAGAAGAGGGAAAGTGATCTAACATTGCAGCTTGGGGCAAGCAGGTCAAGTTTTGAAGTTAGCCAGGGAGAATTTATAAGTCTGCCCACTTTTGACTCAATTCTGTCAAGTTAGGATGCAAAGCTAGAACCATCCCAGATGTGAAAGCAGTATTCCATACAAGGACAAATCAATCCTTTGTATAAATGGAGCAACTGTTCAGAATAAAAAAAATTGACATCTAAACAGGACTCCCAGTTTCTTAAGAGATGGACTAGGCTACTTCCATAATGTGGGGTTTCTAAGAAAGAGTGAATGTTACAGTAATAACAAGCATGTTCACTGAGTGAAGAGGCGGAATTAAGCAATAATCAAAGGAGAGACAAGTTGTGAGGAGTTTTTGACAGAAAGAGGGGTAGAAACTGGGTCTTAGAGGCATTAAACTTAACCACATTTCAACTACCCAACTGACATACCCTGTCCAAGTCTAAATTCACTGAGAAAGTTGTGCTGAGACAAGATGCAAATCATGTGAGAGAAGAAGCAGAATTGAAGGATGTGGAGGAATGTAGTGCTAAGTCATCAACACATGAGCAAATGGTTATTTTGCTTGGTTCTTTGTGAGAGATGAAATTATTGATAAAAAGAAGAAAAAGTGTATGGGACAGGATAGAACCTTGATGGACAACACTACTGACAGAGAGAGGGGGAAAGGTTGATCTCTCAACAACCACGGAAATAAATCAGCCAGAAAGAAAGCTCGATGTGAGGTAACAAAGTAAAAGAGGAAAGCCTCAAGAGGGGAGCTTAGAGATGAGACCCCAATACCACACCCTGTCAAAAGCTTTGGATATGTCAGAGGCAACTACATAGGAATCCCCAAAATCTTTCTGGGATGATGAACAGACATTAGTAAGATAGGAATGAATATCACTAGCGGATCTCGCATTATGGAAGCCATACTGGTGATCAGAGAGAAGAACGTGAGATTCAAGATACCTAAGGATATAGGAGTTGAGGAAAAGTTCAAAGATTTTGGAAATGGTAGATGTCAAAGCATCTACCTTTATCTCCCTTGCCTTTATACATCGGAACTATACATGCATTCTGCCAATTCTCAAGCATTCACCTAATCCATACATAAGCTGAAAATCTGAACTAGCCAATCAACAACACAGTCACACCCTTTCTTAAGAAATTCAACTCCAATACTATCCATTCCAGCCATTTTGCCATATTTCATCTTACACAAGGCTTTCACCACCTCTTCTCTCTTCAACAAACTACTTTCCTCACCAACCTTAACACCCTACATCTGCCACCCAATCATCAAACACACTTTATCCTTCAAAACATTTACTCCATCTCATCTTATCACAACCTGTTACCACTCCCCATTAATCCCCTTCACTGATGTTCCCACTTGTTCTCATGTTTTTCTCACACTACTTATATCAACCTGATAGGTAGTAATTGGTAGGCAGCCACTGACCAGCGAGGTATATTACTGGTACTGTTCGCTTGGGTATTAGGAGGATTAGCAACAGCTGCTTATGAGCCAGAACTTTAGTGGTTGTTAAGTTGCACCCCTCTGACCCAAACAGTTGTCTTTTCTTTCTGCCTCAACCACACACAGACTGCTGGTATTCTGTATGCAAGCATATAATCTCTCCTTGTCCCACATAACACTTGATATCACTTAATTCACACAACTCATTCCTAATAATTTTAGATTTTCCTGTGGAGAGTGCTATTTGCTAGCCCTACCTTTTGGCATAATGGTAGGAGCAACAGACAAAAGTAGTAGGTAGGAACATTAGGCAGAAGCATTAGGTAGAAACATTAGGTAGAAGCAGTTGGTAGGAACATTATGTAGGAGCATTATGTAGAAGTCGTAGGTTGGAATATTAAGCAAGAACATTAAGTAGACACATTAGGTAGTAGTAGTCAGTAGGAACATTAAGTAAGAGCCCCTGGAAATACTGCGCTGCTTTGCCCTCTGCCAGTGGCACTAAAGGCTAAGAAGTGGCACTAGAGTTCACTAGTTATGGAGATCTTTTGCCGTGGCCATCCCCATGAAGGAGTTCCCAGAGGAAATGGGCATCATTAATATAGAAAGATATTCAAATATATTAACCTCCTCCTAAAACATTCTCCCACAAGTTTAGTGGTGCTTGCTCACCATAACTTTCATTTGCCCTCTTTTCCAACCCTTGCACTTTCCTCCAGACCTTCTGCTGCTTTCTCGTGCACGTCTTCCAATCATGTACACTCCTTCCCTGTAAGTACTGCCCATAAACCTCTCTTTTCTCTTTCACGGGTAACTTTACAGTGTCATTCCAACACTAGCCACCCTTTCTCATCTGCCCACCTCCTGTCTTCCACATGCAACACATTTCTCTTGCATATGCCAGCACTACTTCCCTTAATACTGCCCATTCCTCATTCATCTCTGTTGCTTTGTTTACTCTCAGCTTTTGCCATTCTACACCCAATCTCCCAAGATATCTCTTCACATGCATCTCTTTCAAGCTCACTCATTTTCACACCCCTCTTCTTATACTCAAGTCATATCCTCTTTTTTGAAAACTTCTGCCTATCCTCACCCTTGCCTTAATCAGGTAATGATCAAACATCCTGCCAGATGCCCCTCTCAAAATATTCACAACTATGAATATCTCTTTTGTACATCTATCAACCAGTAAGCATTCCAATATCACCCTCTTAACATCTTTCCTACTCAACCAAGTATAATCATTTATGTCCCTCTTTTTGAACCTGGTATCCCTAGTCACCAGTCCATTTCAGCATAAATTCTTTAAGCTGTTCACCATTCTCATTTATAATATTGGGAACACCATGCTCCACATTTATACCCTCAACAGCCACATTACTCACTTTCACATTTAAATCACCCATCAGTAATACTTAATCTTTTGTATCAAAACTGCTGACACCCTCAGTCAGTTACTCCTAAAACACTGGTCTTTCACCAAATTTCTTCTCCTGGCCAGGTGCTTAAGTGCTAATAATCACTCACCTCTCATAATCCACTTTATTTTTACCTAATTCAGTAAGCAGTTACTTCCTTACACTGTTTCACACATTCTCCTAACTGCAGCTTCAGCAGTGGCACTATCCCTTCCTTAGCTTTTCCTAGATAATCCTGATATTTTCAAAAACCTTCTCCTCATTCCATCTCACTGGTGTCAGGGTTATAGTGTCTTCCATTGTGAATAAACTTTGAACTTATCTAGTTTCTCACATATCCTTATGTCATCCTCAACAGTTCTTCCCCCTAAATCCCTTAGCCTGACTAGCTGCTCTTTAACTGACAACAGACCCCTGTGGAAGTTATGGAAAAGTTTTGGATTTTCTCCAACCCTGTCAACAGCATGTTTTTCACAGATTCTTTGTTCTTCCTTTCTTATCCCAGCAAGCTCATTCCTTGCTCTCTTATACCTTGCAAATGCTGCCTGGCAGGAGTATCACCTGTATTTTTGCCACTGCACATCTCAACGCTCCTCCATTTTTGACATCTTTTATTAAACCACTCTTTCATTCTTACCATTCTCTTTGTATTTGTGGCTAAAGGTATCCATGTTCCTACTCCTTCACCATAAATTTCAAAGAACCTGTTACCACAAAGCCCCAGTTCCTAACTTCTCAACTATATTTCTCAATCTATGTTACCAGAGAAACAGTTCAAGTTTGCATAATATCCATAATTTGATCTCCCATTTACATCTTGTCTCTTCTCTGCTCCTTTAACAGCCTTATTCACCTCATCATTAAACCTAAGCATTACTTGAAAACTTTTTAAAAATGGTGTATCATATATAATATTCTCAATATCCATGCTAGTATGTTTGAAGGTAAGATCTAGCAGTGATATTGTATAAGTCCCTCTCATCCTAGTCTGCAATTTCCCATTATCAGTACTTTATATTCTCTACTGTGGTTGTCTTACTGTTTCATGTACCATCATGATTGTTCCTTCACTGTTATCACTGGATATTTGTTGTGGACCATCAAATTCTTTGGAGGATTATACAAAAACAACAGCACTATACACTTCCCATTATGTATTGTCTACCTTCATGAGCCATCCTCCTCTATTTTTTGAAACCTGAGGCTATCTTTTATCAAGAGAGCCAATCCTACCCTTCCTTTGCCTTCTCTTTACCTCCTCACTATCATGTACCCCTTTATGCAGAACAAATGAGATATCATCTCTTTAGTAAGCTTTGTTTCCATGTTCCCTACATCAGGTGCATTTGCCTTTATATAATCCTTAAATTCCAGCTCTTTCCTATTAACTGCTAATACATCACTATTTTCATAAATTACTTGTATTCTTACAATACGTTGTCCTACCACTCCTGCACTCTGTGTGGTGTTGTCAGGGTTGTTCTGCCCTCTTGCTTCACTTGGTATCTCTAGTTTTTTGTCTTCTGACTGCATTTTTTGTCTTTCTCTTGGCATCTCTTAATTCTTTGCCCTCTGACTAATTTTATGTCTTTCTCCCTCTCTTCCTCTGATCTATTACAAGATGTATACCCCATTGAATTCCATCTTGTTTTCTAGTTTCTTTGCCTTTCTAAGTAACACCTGCTAAGTAACACCTGCCTAGTTAACTCCAGGTCAAAAGTGACCATAACCGGTCATCCCTTTCTTTATGTTTTAATTATAATGACCAGTTCTTTCTTTTATCACCAAAATTATGTTATGCAGTTCTACAGCTTCCAACAACCTTTCAATAATGATTTCTTCTTTCTTTCACTTTCCTTCCTTAACTGGAGTATGACATTCTAAAGCAAATATAATTAGTGATATGTCTATCAACCTCTTGCTTTACTAATCTTTCTAATTTTGGTGCCACCCACTTTTCAGCAAGATCCATCAGTGTGGCACTATCAACCTCTGTGTCTGTAACTTTCTCTAACATATCCCCATTTGGTAACAAACATTAGTCCTGCATGCTCTGTTCTTTCCATAAATTTTCATCAACCAAGCCATAAACTTCCTTGATTACTCAATCTCTAACAATGCATGTTACTCTTTCCACAACTCCATTATTTTCTGTCTTTCCTGACTGTATTTACATATTATATATATTTAAGATAACTGATTTTTTTTTCCAGCTTAAGAGCCTTTAAGGGTTATATCTGATGCATAATATTACAGGACTCTGCTCCCTAATCTTGCATTTACATTGAAAACCAGTGAACTGAAATATACACAGCTGGGATGTGTGTGATCTCTTGGTCCCCATTAAGTGAAATATGACTGCAGTGAAGAGAGTGCAGTAAACATCAAGGGGCTCTAGTTTCTGTGCATTATACAAGACAGAGAGTAAGGACATGAGTACAGTGGTCTGTTCTTTGTCTACTTCTAGCACTACCCAGCTGATGTGGAAAGGAATGCAACAATATCCTTCCCACACTTACCAGCCAATCTCCCTCCACCTGAATACTGGTGTAATAGGTGTAATATATCTAGTAAGATTCATGTTTATCTACCATTAAAACTGTGCCTATGTATAAAAATTGAGTACAACCAGAAAACAAGCTCAACAGAAACAAATAAATGTCTTCACATCTTCCTAGGGTAACAGGAACTGTCAAACATGTCATTTACAAACCCTTTGAGCACTCAGTTATCACTGGAACAGAGAAAAATAAAAGTAGCAATATGACTATCTGTGTATTTTCTGTTACTTCTGAATGCTAATCTAACATTTCACCAAGGAATCCCCCTACCCCCAATATGATAGAATTTCTGGACCATGCTCACTGCTCAACAGTTAACAATAACAATTCTTTGCTTTCTAAATTCACTTTCTTCAGTTTCACTGCATCTCTATGTTCTCTAAAGCAGTTTCCTCTCTGACAGCTTCATCACAGTAGTTATCGGTGGAATGACTTCACCCTCCTATCCTGTCATTAGTGGTGTTCCTCAGGGGGTTCTGTCCTATTACCTATTCTCCTTTACATATTTCAACTCACTTTTATTCCCTTTAGCAGTTGTTCTCTTTCCCATAATGATCATATTTCCTGCCTAAATTCTGTAACTTTGCAAAATCTAAAAGTGCTAGAATGCAATTCCTCCCAAGATCTCTTTCTAAGAATAATTTTTTCCCTTCTGTTCAACTTCAAAACACCAAAATTCAACCCTGTAATAATATAAACATGCTGGCCATAACCATATCCTCCACTGTGTCCTTGAAACCCCACATAATCAACATCAAAATGTCTGCTTCCTAAAAGCTGGGAGTGTGGTATAAGTGCCATTAATCATTTTTCTTGTGAGCTGCTGTTTCATATCAACCGGGGCTATATTTGCACAAGTACGGAATACTGCACACATCTGGAGTGGTTCGTCCTCCACCTCTATATTAACTAAGAGTGAAATCACAAGCTTTCTATCTCATTAATTCTCCTTGCATCATCTCTCTTCAACCTTCCCTTTCCATATGCTGCTATGTTGCTGCTCTCTCTGTTCTATAGGTATTAGCATGGCCACTATTCTTGTAAATTGTCTACATGTATCTCCATCCTAAGCCAGAGTTTGGACCCATGGCACACACATGGCTACTGTTTTTGACTGCTTGTGTGGATGATCGGTCACTCGAGGATTGGCTATTACAGTGTCTTCTCAAGAACATTTGAACAGCTAAGCTGTAGAATTTTCCTTTTTTTGTCTTTACCTTTTCATAAAACCTTTATTCCCTTTTAAGAGTCTGGTCTAGCAGAGCCCTGATCAATTTCTACTTTCTTTTTCTTTCACTTTTTCCATTCACTCATGATGGCCTTGACTGAGGCCTGTTATTTGTCTTAAACACACACACACACACACACACACACACACACACACACCACCACCACCACAACCACCTGGCTGTAAGTTCCCTATTATATACAGACAGATCCTAAAATTATGCTACATTCCATTCTATAACACTTCACATGTATGCTTGGTTATATACTAAAGCACTCCATGTAGTTCTAAAGTGAGTAACTTTTGACACATTAATCTTTTTGAAAATATAGAGCTAAGGATCTCCTAGCAAATATACTGCACTTACTTATACATTAATCCAAAACATACAAGATATTCTTAAAAAAAAAAAAAAAAAAAAAAAAAAAAAAAAAAAAAAAAAAAAAAAAATTGCACTGTCCTTACCTGATAAGAGCATAGCACCTTGCACACATGGGAAGACAATGGTGGAGAGGGTGGAAGGTGATTACAGACTGGTGGAGGCAGAATGAGAAGTGATGGTGGTAGTGGCTCTGGTTGAGGGCTGCATACCAGAGGTGGTAGAAGCAGGCTGCATAAAGGCAGGTATAGCTGACATTGGTTGGAAGAACTTAGATATTGGTGTTTGTTTCTTGTTTCTCATAGAGTTCCTTGTATGGTGCAATCATAACCTGTTTAAGATGGAAATTAATGGTGAGCTGTGACCCACTTCATTGTCACATTGGTGAATCATCTGTTGCTGGTAGCAGCAACCTGTATACTTTACGACAGGCGTGCACTGATGATGGACTAGTCCAAAACTTGCAGAACTTTCTTGGCCTTACAGCATCTTGATCTCTTTCCAAGGATGCATATTTAAGTTGTAGGAGCTCAATTGGTGTTAACTCCCAAGTGTTATTTCAAATACTCTGTACTTCTTCCTCCATCCAATGGCTAAAGCCTTTATCACCAATTTTTCATGATCAAGATTCCTGTGAGAAAAACAGCTTTCAATCTACACAAAACTTCTCACTGCTGCACAAAAGTCAATAATATAGCACTGCAGTAGCATGCTACTTCAGGGAGACTAGCGGAAGAGATGTGAATAAAATTCAGTATTGCTCATGCTGTATATGAAAGCATCACTGAGCAACAGATAACAAAATATTTTGTCAACTGAGCAAGGAGATGAGCATTTGTCTTTCATATTTTCATTCTTGGCAGCCATCTCTAGGGAGGAAGCAATGTTTGTCACATGAGCACTTTTGCAAGGGTTCATTGTGGGAAACAGTGAAGATACTGGCCATAAGCAGAATATGGGGATGAGAGTTTCCCTGTATTTCATGGTTTCATGAAACATGCATGCCCTGCTTCAGGCATACTCAGTATGTTGAAGTGCCTCCCATTTTCTCTTGCCTTCACACTAGCTGTACTTTTCAAATGATTCATACAGAGAGTTGCAGGGATTATTGTCCATCAATAACTGATCGATGCGTCCAGCAATGTGATTATTCTAATACTTAGTTTGAGTTTGTTATAAGTACTGGTTTCTTTAGATTGTAAATATAACATTATGGCTTCCTTATAAATTAAATGATTTCTACGTAACCCCTCCCTCAATGAAGAAAATGCAGAAATTGTACACCATCATCAAGATAATGGTGATTCTTGATTGTCAAGCAAGTGAATCTTGCATACCTCAACGATCCACAAAGTTACTTGATTTTTATATATTGCAATACTTCCTCCCTAATGCAACCCATGGGGAAAGGGTGTTAAAATGCAGTAAGAGGCTCAACTTAAACCTAACACAGCATTAGATGCTGGTTAAAATATGGTTAGAGTAAGTCCTGTGGAATGCTGGAAAAATTATATTTAGAATGCTATCACTATGATGGTGTGGATGGGAATGTCACCTCTCAAACTGTATGGCATCTGTTTTGCCCACAAGTATTGAAGGAATCAGACTATGAACTTTCATATGAAGAAGTGGACACTACAATAGTGGCAGTGAAGGCCTCAACACCTTGATGGAGGATAAAGCATTAGAGCATGTGGCGTCATATGCACCTGATGAGTTCCTTCATGCAGTATGATTATATGGAATGAAAATTGAAATGTAGGGGTGTATGAGAGATTTGGTAAGGCAGGGAATGTAAAGGCAATGAATTGTGAAGTGATGGAGGGGATGAAACATCATACTTTGAGGTCATATGGGAATATGGAAAGAATGCAAGAGGGTAAATTTACAATGACAGTGTATGATACAATGACAAAAGGGATTGGTGTAAGACTACCTATGACATGGGGAAACAGTGGAAGAACACTAAAAGGAGAAAAGTGGTGGAAGAATGCATGGAAAGGTGTATGCAAGGGAGGAATGTAAGGAGAGGGATAAGTGGAGTCTCTTTTGCCATGGACAACTCCTTGATGGAAGTTCCCGGAAGGAACGGGCATCAGAGATATAGACAGATAAATAGAGCTCCTTCAGCTTACATCTGCACCTGAGGAAGATCAAGATGAGGGGCTGAAGAAATTCTAAAAACTTTTTATAAGTCCATCACCAATGCACCATTGTTGGAGATTATGTATACAGCAACCTTCTTTCAACAAGTGATTCACAAAAAATGACAGTGATTTGGTTCACAGCTCTTAAAGTTTCCACCTTAAACAGGTTATGATTGAGCTATACATGGAGATCAATAACATATATAGGGAATCAAGAACCAATAAATAAGTTCTTCTGACCACCAACATATCCATCATTATGTAGCCTGATTCCATGACTGCTGATATCCAAACTTCAGCAACAGCCAATACATACATCAATGCTCACTGCTTCCACCACCACAAGCACTTGACCAGCCTTCACCACTTAGTGATCACCTTCCACTCTCTTATCCTGAGCTCAGTGCTATATCCTGTGGAGGTACAGTGCAATTTTATTATTTCACATTGCATCAAAAGATTTTTTTTACACTTTTTTCCAATAAACACTTCAGATATATTCAAGTGAACTAAATAATATATAAATGAGAGCTTATTCTTTTTATTTCTGATGGGTTCAGAACTTTATGTTTCCCATTATGTTAACTTTTCAAGTTCATACATTTTCTAGTTTAGTATATTGGAACGTATGCCTGTGTAACCTTGAGATTCAGTTGTATGAATAATCATTACCAATTTGTCATCAACTGTTCTTAAAGTACAAGGAGAGATTTTACAATCATGAGGCTCCATCTCTCCAAATTTCACTAATATCTCTTTTGTCAGCATTCACAATATCATCAAACAGCTTATTCCATTCATCCACTACTCATATACTATAAAAGTACTTCTTAACATTTTTTCTAACAAATTTCTTCCCTAAATTCATGCATGGCCTCTGGATATTCTATCTTTGCACCTTTCAAAGAGCTTTTAACTAACTATGTCATCAGACTCATCTGAATACTTATAAAGGTTGCAGTCACATCACCTCTTACTCTTTTCTCTTCCATGATGGACAAATCTACATACTCTAAACTCTCACTGTAACTCATTTAATTCTGATACAGGGGAGTAGCCATAATTCATGGATTAGGTACCAGAAGCCTTGACAAATTATCAGATTGTGATTCCTAGTTTAAATTATTTAACTTGATTCCTAGTTTAACTTATTTAAATGAAAGTAATTAGAAAGGTTCCAAAGGCCAAAAAACTTGCAAAAAAAAGTTCAAAAATTGATTTAATAAACACCTAACATCAACAAATACAGTAAACGAACATAATAAAGGAAAAAATAATTATTGTGTGGCCATCGGCAACTCAAAGGTGTGCCGTTTTGATAACTGCTTCTTTCCCTACATGTCGAAGCTCTGGAACTCTCTACCTTCTCATGTCTTTCCCA